>BJBW01008948.1:0-27053 GCA_004320125.1 Scolopax mira
CCAGGACTCCCGCCTCTTTTTCCTCAGAGCTTCTCTCCAGTATGTCAGACTGCAATGAGCGAGGGAAGCAAGCGGTCGACTCAATATGAGTGATAAAGCAAGCTTTGATTTTATTACAATACACTCACACATTTATACTGTTACAGATAATTATGCCTACTTGTCTTGCAATCATTGGCTAAGCGCTAAGAGTTACATTATCATATTCATCCTGCTTGCGATTACTACTATGTGCTTGGGTCCGGGTTCTCTCCTGTTCTCCCACAGTGTGCTTCTTCAAAGTTGTTTATCTTGAGCTGTGCAAGGTCAGCACGACCTTCATTTCCTCCTTGTTAACATAACTCAAAATTTTCCATTGCGCCTGGTCTGACTCAGCCATTCCAGGGCCGACCTGCGCAGCCCCCCCACAGAGCCATGGCCGCGCTCACATAGCCATTCTCCAAAATCAGCCCCCAACCTGTACTTGTGCTTGGCGTTATTTCTGCCCAATCTGCAGCATCCCACACTAGCCTTTGTTGAATTTCATTAGGCTGCTCTCTGCCCAACTCTCCAGCCTGTCCAGGTCTCGCTGTATGGTGGCACAGCCTTCTGGTGTGTCAGCCAGCCCTCCCAGTTCTGCATCACCAGCAAATTTGCTGCGGGTACATTCCATCTCTTCATCCAGGTCATTGATGAATATATTGAAGAGGACTGGACCCAATATTGACCCCTGGGGAACACATGTTATGGACCTCCAACTAGATTCTGTGCCATTGATCATGAGCCTCTGAGCTCTGTCTTTCAACCAGTTTTCAACCCACCTCACTGTCCATTCATCTCATCCACACTTCCTTTTCTTATCTATGAGGATCCTGTGGGAGATGGTGTCAAAAACCTTGCTGAAGTCAAGGTAGACAACATCCCCTCATCTATTCATCCAGTCATGCCATCATAGAAGGTTATCAGGTTAGTCAGACATGATTTCCCCTTGGTGAATCTGTGCTGACTACATCCAACAGCTTTCTTTTCCTCCATATACTTTGAGATGATGACCAGAACAAGCTGTTCCATCATTTTCCCAAGGACGGAGGTGGGGCTGACCGGCCTGTAGTTTCCCAGGTCATCCTTCTTGCGCTTTTCAAAGTTTGCAATGACATTTTCTTTCCTCCAGTCATTGGGCACCTTGCCTTTTCTCCAAGATCTTTCAAAGATGATGTAGAGAGGCCCAAGAATGACTTCTGACAGCTTTCTAGCTCCCTCAGCACTCTCAACAACCTTGAGATTGGGGAGAGAAGGGGAAGTCTTCTTTTGTCCAGACTTTCTCTGTTTCTTCCAAAGTCTCTGGCTCCTGAGGGCAGTAAAGACTGAAGCAAAGAAGGGATTTGGCAATTCTGCCTTCTCTGCATCCTCTGTCATCATGGTACCCATCTCATTCAACAGTAGGCCCACATTTTCTCCCATTTTCCTTTTGTCTCCAATATAGTTTAAAAAACTTTCTTGTTTACTTTGACATCCCTTGCCAATTTTAAGTCCAAGGAGGCCTTGGCTTTCCTCATTTCATCCCAACATACTCTAATGGCATTCTTTTAATCTTCCCAAGTGGTCAGTTCCTTCTTCCATTCAGTGTAAACTTCTTCTGTCTCCGGCTTCCCTTGTCTGTTTTTTTTTTCTTAGGGATGCCCCGATCCTGAGCTTGGAGAAGGAGGTATTTGAATACCATCCAGCTCTCTTGAGGCCTCCTATCTTCCAGAACCCTAACCCCTGTCCAGAACAGAAGGATAAATTCAACAGACTTTAGAAGGAATTCTTATTGTAGGGATTTTATTGCAGGTTTCAGAAGTAATTAGTCAAGTCCCTAATTATCATGAGATATATTTGAAAGGAAAAAGGGTTCCAGGATGATACAAATGTTATGTTTTGTATGTTTTAACTATGAGACCTGACACAAGCCATTGTTCTGAAAGCAAAAAATCCCCAGGATAAATGTTTGCCTACACCAGTCCCGCACAGTATAGCCACATCCTTTGAGTTTATAAGAGCAGAAATATTGAAAGGTATATACCCTGCCTTTTCAAGGTCCTCCCCAAATCCTTCCTTGTATGCACTGGAGAGAAACAAATTAGTGGGTATAAGAATGCCAAACAGTTTCGCATTCAAAGCTACCCCAGTTATTTGGCAATGGAAGAGTTTGTGGACCAACGAACAGTCTGATTGTAAGATCTGAGCTTAAAACTGAGCTGCTCATCAGCCTTCATTGACTATATTTATAAACAATTATGAATGGTAATTACACAGCAATTTAAAAATATTAATCTTCACAATATTTCATTGATATGTATGCTAGCATTTACCAAAGAACTTCCGCTTTAGTTAAGAACTAAAAAGTTCCTTGCGAACTTCTGAATCTTACTGATACACTATTCATTTAAGTAATTGTAGAAGGTGCTCTCTAGGAAAATTATGAAAATATTCACTCTAAGGGAGATTTTGAGATGCAATTCTTTCCTTACATCTGTACTTTTTTTTTCTTTCTTTCTGTATCCCCTCCATTTGCAGATACACACACAACCCTCCACTACTTAATTAAGTAAGAGAATAAGTACAATTTATTAAGTACAACTTAAGCTTTAGTAAAGAAAGCAGTAACTACCTGGTCTTTCAGGGTATGAGAAGAAAAAAGGTAAGAAAAAAAGTACACTAACTTTAATAAAATTTGTAAACAAGAATAGCAAAAAAAGGAAAAGGTAAATCAACATACCTGCCTATAAACAGAAATCACAGTTGTCTTCAAATCAGATCCTGACTGCTGTGAAAAAGGCAACTTCAGCAAAGGACCATGCAGCTTATTTTTCCCAACCAGTCCTTCTATGCAAGAGAACAATGCCTGAGAATGGATTTAGAATTTACAGAATTGTATCATTTGCATTCAAGAATGTTTCTGATCTCACACCTCTTCTGCCGCTTTACCTCTAGGGCTTCAGTTCAGAAGGAGGACCCATAGCGAGATTTAAAGATATTGTCCCACAGGGGGCAAATTACTACAGAAATTCAACAGAAATCCTCTCGTAGTCCTTCCTCTCTATCTCTCATAGACAAACAAAATACAAAGAAAAGCATAACAAAAAGTGTATTTTAGATCCCAGTATGATAATTTTAAAAGGCATACTTATGCTATCTCCCTGAACTGGCAGGATTTATATAAGCCTTAACCTTTACACAATGGTATTATTAAATGTACTGTCTACTTAGAGCTGCTGTGCCAATATGAATTAATATTGTCTTTGCCTGCTCTGTTGATATACAGATGAAAACTGGGCATGACTTAGATAACAGATTAGTATGGAGTTATCTTGCAAAGGATATTTTCAATTCAGAGAATTGTCAAGATCTCACAAAAAGCATATCTTTCTGTCTAAATGAAAAAGAAATTAGCTCATACATATCAGCAACTATCCTCTGAACAGTGATGCAGACTTTATGATTGAAAAATCAGGTACAGTAATGAAGAAGAATCACATTACCAATATTTCGTAATCAATACCATTTAACTGTTACTAGACTTGGTGCCCTAGCAGCTAAATATATTCTATGGAAGCAGCATTGATAATGCAGAACATTAACATTTAATGACTTTCAGGTATAGCCTGAAATCAGTAAATAATAAAGCAATAGCCAGTAAGCAGGAGCAGGAGACCTCTTTTTTTTTTTTTTTTTTTAAATACATGACACTCACCCATGAAAAATCCAGAACTAATTACATTATTAGTAAGTAAAGACAAGGAGTATATTCTTGTACAGTGGGTAGTAGATCCATGCAATGCCTTAATGAAGTATATATAGGATGCAAAATATTAATGCGTTCTAAAGGAGACTGAACAAATGCTTAGAAATGACTGTTAACTAATTAACACTTACTAAACTGAGATAGGAATAGTTGACCTTAGAGGAAGTATCATATATGCTTTTACTGTTTTTACTTTTCTGTAGATGCTATTTGTAGTTCTTCATATCTCCCTTCAGCACATCCTAGAAATGAAAATATTCCCTCCTTCCACAAATCCTACAGTTCAGATTAAGCTTGGTAAAAACACCTTTCTCGGTGTGCAGCATCTACCCTACTTACCAGGTATATACAGAACTTCCCTGTAAAATAGGGCCATAATTTTGATGTAACCAAGATTTCTCTATTTAAGAAAATTCCAGAGATCAGCATACTTAAGAAATGAGAACTGAACTTTACCAGGGAAAACTACAATCCTGATCCTGGAATGTCCCTTCACAGCTGAAGGCAGGACACAAGACAAGAGAGATCCTTCCTCTGACTTCACTCAGAAGTGCTGTTCTGTAACAGTACAGTATTACACCAAGAACAGAAGCACAGAGATGCAAGATGGCAGGTACATATACATATGACTTTATGCAAAACAATGAGCTTGGTCTTGCTGAACATAATGACTTTGTGTCAAAACAATAACACATCTTAACTGGGGGCAGTAGCAGCTTCTTTCACTAATCTGTGTTCCCTATAACTAACTATGTTCCTATTAACTGTAGGGTTAATAGCAACTTCTTCCATTATTTTCAGTGTTCTTTTGGAAGCACTACCAATTACTATCTTTTCTGTAGGAAAAGCAGGTCTAATACAATAGACAGAAAGACTTACTTCTTCTTTTCCTGAATAGTTATGAAAATATACAGTCTCTTCTATGCAAAGAGCTTCAAGAGTTTCTTCAAATATAAACAATCAACATTAGAAAGCTCTCTAAAATCAGCAGCTGTCCATATACTGCAGAATCAGAAATGTAGTCCTGTGGTATTTGATGAAGGACATTATTGCAAGTCTTACTCAAGGAGTGTCTGAAACAGTATTTAAGACTTCTAGCTGCAGCTAGACCCCAGAAATAAAGGTAAAAAGTTCCCCATACATGTTCATATAATATATAAAAATTGAACTAATATTGGAAAATAGAAATGGAAGAAATATTATTTGCCTACTTTCTCTGTATTTTTTACAGATAAAACAGTACATTAGAAGTGTGTGCCTTAGTAACTCAAGTTTTTAAAACACCGACAGTCTTCTCCAATGGAACTCTAATTACACTATAGTGACTGCTTTTAACTCTACTTAAATGTACACTACAATACACAGTACAGTCTCTATACAGTAATCATGTATTATCCCAAATCACAGTACTGCAGCATGCAAAAATCCACATCAGATGTGAAATGATTTGTCAGAAATCTCTTTCTACTAAAAAAAAAAATATTTATTTTTATATATTTCTTTATAATTCTTCTTAGCTCTGCCTTTAATCATCTTTCTCCTACATTTGTCTTTCTTCAAATATTAAATTTCCTAATGGCATTTCTCTCATCCTTGAGAGAGCTCCTCTGATCTTGAGAGAGATCCTGAGAGTACCAGAAAATCCTGGTACTTCTGAAAAAGACAAGGAAAGCAAGGTCAATTCAGATCTTACAAAAAAATTCCATAGAAAGCAATTTCTGTCAACAAAAGAAATGCTAGAAATTTATGTTGGTAATGGGCTCTCTGAGTTGGTAATGGACTAATTTTAAACAGCTAAACAAATTCTTCCACTTCGGCAGAGAAAAGAATGTATTGAAACAACATATGAAGTATTCCTTGATGCTTTTCATATAAACACAAGGCCTTTTACTTTCACGTTAGAAAGGCTGAACTACATCTCTAATCTTAAAAGGCAGAGCAAGAGAGAGATGTAACTACAAACGTGCAAGCAGACAGCTATACTGAAATTACTACTCCAACAAGAGCCCTGCAGTGTGAAGACATGCTGCAATACATTTGCAGATAATTATTCTTTATATATATATATACATCAAAGAGAGCAAAACCAATTTGTTTGCAAAGTCAGGGTACCGAAACACAAGGAAAACTTCTCAGAATTGTCATCGATAAATGTTTTTACAGAATTCCAGCAGAATGTGAAAAGTACATGTCAGGGACATAATTACAAACCCATAATGAATTTTATTGTCGCTTATGTTCACGGTTAAACTGTTCAGTTTTCAGAAGTACCAGGATTCTGTAAAAACCTCCAGCTCTCTTGCTTGTCCAATTCTGATGTAGAAGGTTTTTTTCACAATGAGATAATTAATCAGATCTCTAATAACAAACATAATTTTACACTCCCTGTAAAATTATAAGCTATGCATCTATCCACTGAATCCTAAATCTTTTAATCCTTTTACTCATCAGCTTCCTGCTGATCCAAATTAAAATAAAAAGAAATCCGATCTCCTTATAAGTTCCCCACTTTGAGCTTGTCTAGCAACACACTGACATTGAAGGAGATCAGTAGATCATTCCCTGAGCATGGAAAGATCTCATCCATGTCACAGTTCAAGCATGCACAGGCAGAAAGGATCATACCTGGATTTCCAGTATGCCACAGTTAGCATGTCTGATTTGGAGGAAAATTGCTAATTAACAGTGATCCCCAGGTGATAGCAGCTTGTACCAGAGAATGGTGGAGGTGCAAGGAGCTTCTTCACAGGTTGTTTTTCTCCTTTTATTCTGTCTATATCCTCAGTCTTGGCAAAACAGAATTCGGGCAATGGGGTTTTACCAAGAGCTGTGCATTTCCAGAGGTACCTTGGTTTTAGCAATCAATATCAGGAATTGAAGAAAAATGAGTAAATTAGGACCAATTGTACTTTTGTACACAAAGTAGCCCAGAAACTACAGTCTCTACTTCTGACTCAAACCCCTCCCCCTTTTCAACTCTCATACTTTTAATATATATAAGCCTAGGCTGGTCTCTGTAGGTCAGCTCTCCATACTACAGAGAACATTCAAGTATCTTTGCTCAAGTACTTCTTGTAAGGTTCACTGACATGACAGTGTTCATTTGGTACAGTATGAAGGGCAAAACAAACTTGAAATAAACTAGAATTTCACAAGTAACAGAAGCTTTACAGTGAAATACTACTGTGAACATAGTAAATACCAGCATAAAGACAATCAAAAGACTTGTTTCCATAAACACAATCAAGTTTCAATTATTTAGTAAACCACTCAAAGTTAACTTTTTGTGCTTAATTAGGAGATCCTTTCCAGCTTTAGGTTAAATCAAGTGGATTTTCACAACCATGTCCATAGCACAGAGGAGATTTTGTACTTTAAATATATTCCTTAACTTAGTCCACAGTAACTTCCTTAATATTTTCTGATTTACTCATTGCACCACTCTCTACTGTATAGAACAGGGAAAGAAAGGCATGTTGTGGGAGTAATAAGAGAAAAATAGGCTAGCTTTAAAAAGGAAGTGGCAGTGTATTTTATGCTAGAAAAATATGATTTAACAGAATTTGTTAATTTAATTTATAATACTTTAATGGAATTAACTGACTCCTGAGCAATCATAAATATAATACAGTGCTAAGTGTCTTATAGTCTTTACCAGATATATATGAAAGCTCAACAAACTGCTGCTTGTAAAATTGTTTATATTAGAAAAGCACACATTTGGTCTTTTTGAAACTTGGAAAGCTGGTTCCCTAAAATATGGTAAGTGAGATATGTCTGTGCTTGTTGAATGTGTAAGGACTACTTATTAACTCTAAGGCAAACCCCACTTCTCAGGCTAATGCAGTTACTGGAGTTGTGAATAAGACAGTCCACTAAAATAAATTAAAAAATTCTCCTTTTCTTCCAGATGATTATATTTTGTGCTGTTTTGTGAAAAGAAAGCAATACGACAGTTAAACAGTGAAAATACTCTTGATTTGCCCATATAACCATTTCCTTTTATAGACATCTGTGGTCATATGGCCTGACTTTTTGTTCTACAATATGTGTGCTTAAGTCTAATGTAATAAGCAATATGAGTAACTATACAAATAAAACCAGTATCAACGTATAATAGCATTGTGACAATTTCTCAAGGATTCAAGTAATTTTAAGTAGATTTTTCTTGGTCAATGGGACAATTTTAAACCGCCTTAAC
Organism: Scolopax mira; assembly: GCA_004320125.1. Lineage (NCBI taxonomy): Eukaryota > Metazoa > Chordata > Aves > Charadriiformes > Scolopacidae > Scolopax > Scolopax mira. Next base: position 7,965 of record BJBW01008948.1, read on the forward strand.
CATTATGAAAATCTTGCCATAGTATGCCATAATGCAATATATGCTGATTGTTAAAGCCCAAATAGGCTGTGACTTGCGTGTGCTTTCCTCAGAACACTAGTGAAATCAAATCTACCCTCTAAAATTGACCATTTATTATAAGTTAACTGTGAGAGAGTAGACTCTTTTTTGTCTCTCTCATTTTCACTCAGAAAAGTTCTTCTGCCATGTAAGACAAACAATTGGAGTTATTACCTAGTCATGTGCTTTGGTTATAACTATTACAGTCTCCTGAATGGCAGGGATGTGAGCATTCAGAGTGATCATGAATTTCAAATATGTTGAGCTTCCTGAATGAGAGGGATATCGAGGATGAAGACACAGAAGAGCTGAAGACACAGTTTCAAACTCAGCTTTTTTCAGTACTGATGCAAGCAGCTACCCACCAAGCTGAAAAGTTTGCTTAGGGTCCCTGAAGTGCTTCATACTTTTCAAGCATGATCTAGATACTTAATACAGGAAACTGAATTTTGCCACCAGCATCTGAGCCATTTCCATGTAAATGCCTCCTATAGAGAATGATGCTTCAATACCTGAGAACTTTTTTACATTCTGCAGGAGTACAAACCTTTCTTCAGTGGGATAATACAACTTCTGCTTAAAAAACAGGCACATCTTCTATCTGATACTGATATATACCCATTAATTCCACTGAAGAATGTAAACAATCTAACAAAGCTTCAATATTCCTTGATAGTTTTGCAATATTGTTTCATTAGCAAAAAATTACATGCAAAAGACATGTAGTTATAGAAATGTGTTTTCTTTGGCTGTGTTGTTATTTGTGATCTCATAATAAGAAAAATACCTGCAAACAAGATGTTTCTTTTCTTCCTCATCCAACTTTACAAAATATCATTATACTTTACTTATTCATATTCTAAATATCAAAGAAGGTCATGGTACTAACATCTCAAATCCTTAACCTTTACACATTCATGAAGAAAAATAGCATATCATTTTATATATTTGTATATTATTCTGTGATTCTGTGTGAATACAGTGCCTTATGATTTAATAATCACAATATAGCTGCCAAACTGAATACATTTGTTTTCCCTAACAATAATACAAACACAAATCTATACAGTCTGAATGAGAGTTATGCTATTGAAGAACAATGATGACTCAAATAACATGTTTAATTTGTCGCTATGCCTGTACATTGAATGTCAAGGGATGTGTTGCCATATACTGTCTTAAAACCATTTACATAAGCATATGCTTCAAAACCACAGTTCTTGAAAAATCTAGGTCTAAAGTCTCTTCTATATGATAAGCACCAAGAGAAGAAAATAGATAGTATCACAGAAATTATGTGAAGATGAAAGCTAACACATACATAAATGTAGCGTCTCCCACAATGTTTGGATTTTTTTTTTTTGAGGCTTTCATAATTTTTTGTTTTAGCAAAAATAAGCAGTTACAGAGTGGTTCAAACCCTATCTATCATCCCAGAAAAATATACTAAAGCAGTTTCATTAATAAATTTCATTTCCAAGTGTCCTAGTTTGAAGTAAAGCAGAACCAAGTTTCTGTTCAGTAATTTTACTTTTCAGTTAAGACTCTTCTAACCTCATGCTCTGAAATCAAGGATATTTTTTCCAGAGTGTCTGCTTCTAACAGAGATAACGCCTGACACTTATAGTTAATATGAATGAACTGCAGAGAGACTCATGCTAATTGCTAAAACAACCAAAGTAGCTAACTTCATTATTTGCCCCATTGGAGGGTTGGAAGCATAAAAATGTAGAGGGGTCCCACCTGCAGGAAGGAACCGACAGAAGAAGTGACCCAGATCCAACCAATGCAGTATTCCATCCCATTTGCCTCATGCTCAGTATAAAGCTGAGGGATCAAAGAGATTGACCTCTTTCTTCAGTGGCCAGCATCCAAGGAGGACTCTGTTCATTTGCTTTAGATCCTGATCTGGGCATTCCTGAATTCAGATCTGGAATCCAGTTCCCATCCGTCGAGTCCAGCCTGGGACTTTCCCAGTGCCTGCTGGTGACATGGCTGTCATTTTGGGAGTTTGATACTGGTTTTGTATAGATTGCACATATTTAATTATTTTATTTCTTGATATTATTAGCCTTTTAAAAAATATTTTATTAAAAATATTTCATTCAAGTTGTTCAGTGTCTTTTAAACTCTTAATTGTCTTTCTCTCTTATCCTTCTCTCCCTGAAAGAAGAGGTTGGAGAGAACATCTGTCATTCGTTTCAGTGGCCAGTCTTGACCAAACCATGACACCAAAGTAGGATTTATCTCCAGATTTTTCTTCTTAAAACATCTGCACAAATATACTGATGTCATTAGGACCTTAGAAACCCAACTTTAGGCTGACTGTTTTGAAGATTTCCGGCCATAATGGATGATTCAAATTTCACTTCTGACTAGGCTAAAAACTCATTGGAGTTTTGTAGCTGTAAAACAGCAGGAAAGGAAGAAGTCCCAACATGTTCTAATTGGGATATTAATAATTCTTCTGTTTTTTCTTCTGTACTGAGGTCACTTTTTCGTATGCTGTTCATTTGGCAGGTGTCAGAAAACACCGACCTACACTGTTCATCAAATCTCCTACCTTTCAGTCCAACACTGATGAAATCATTCTATGCCAAACTTCAACTTTTTTAAAACAAAGAGTTATTATAAACATTTTCACTCTACTACAAGGTTTATATGAGAAAGAGTTATTGATTTATTGTCAACCTATCCGGTGACATATTGATGACTTCTGTAAACACTTTCTTCCCTTTCTAACATGTCCAACATTGAAATATTGAGCAATCCACATCATATTTAAGTCATTTTTGACCTGAAGTACAGTACAATAATGTCTGGGTAGACAACTTACAATAATGAGCTCTCTTTGTTGCTAGGAGTCTTCTTTTGTAATAAATATCTCTTATGACCTGTTCCTGAAGAGAACAACCAGCCATTTTGTTACTATTAGGTCTGGGTCCATTTCTTATACGGAAATCTTAAATTATAGTTAACAGCAATCTTAAAGCAGTTAATATGACATGCTAAACTTTGACTGTCATTGGTCCTTTTAAAGCTTCAATAGATAAATAAAATCTAAGTCCAAAACAAGACACAAAACAACCCCATTGGTATTTAGGCTGAAACTTCCTGAAGTCAAATAATTCTAAAGGCCCAATATCATCAAATAAAATCAAGACCTAAAGACAAGCTCTTTTAGGAAAATTTTACTGCTGCAGTTAAATGAGTGAGGTTATAGCTGAAAACTTCTGGTAGAAATTATTTAGTCTAAATGGCTAATCCTAATTAAAAATTCCAATATCACATTTATTCAGTCCTTAATTACAGTCCACTGACAGTTAAAAGACATCAAAAAACATCTCTTTCCCTTTCTCTTCTTCTATCCTTCACTCCTATCACTCCTTCTCCATGACCCACCTATGCCAGAAAATATGCAGAAGTATCTGTGAAAGATGCGAAAAGAATAGATCTCTTTAGATTCACATCAAGGTTTAGCAAGTTCCTTACTATTGCCAGAGTTTAAGAATGCTAAGTGCCTAATTTATAAATATACCTAATGTAAAATCTATGAGTGCCTAAACATCTTTTGAACAAATTACATTAAGCTACCTTTGAAAAGAAAACATGTTAAAAAATAGTCCTAGTTTTGGTTGGTATAGAGTTACTTTTCTTCCTACAAGCTGGTACAGTGCTGTTTTGCATTTAGGATGAGAATAATGTTGTTAACACAATGTTTTAGTTGTTGCTGAGAAATGCTTACACTAAGTCAAGGACTTCAGTTTCTTGTCTGCTCTGGCAGGGAGGAGGCTGAGGGAGCACAAGAAGCTGGGAAGGAACTCAGTCAGGACAGTTGATCCCAACTGGCCAAGCAGCTGTTCCATACCATGTGATGTCATGCTCAGCATAAAAAATTTGGGGGGAGTTGGCCAGTGAAGCAGTTGCTATTTGGAGACTGACTGGGCATCACTCAGTGGGTGGTGAGGAATTGCATTGTGCATTATTGTTTTCTATATTCTTTTATCATTATTTTCTCTTCCTTTTCTGTCCCACTGAACTGCCTTTATCTTAACCCATAAATTTTACCTTTTTTTGTGATTCTCTCCCCCATCCCACTGGGTGGTGAGTGAGCAAACAGCTATATAGCTCCCTTCAGGGTTAAACAACAACGGTCTTAAAAAAAAATAATTATGCTTCACCTATTATTAGCCTATTAATTAACTGTTGATTATGATTGAGGTGTCAGAAATGAGCGATAGTGAATCTAATTGATGATTTTGAACCCATCAGGAGTTTTCATACAAGCATAACTGATATATGGAGTAACTTATTGTATTAAAAATGCTTTAAAATATGTTAATATGTGGCTGCACAGATGTGTTTAACCACTTAGTTTTGCCTACATAGTATAAATTAAAGCCTTTGAAAAACAACTGGGGAAGAGAGAATTAGGTGAGTTCTAGCCAATTACTTCAGGATGAGTCCTAAATCCATTTCTTATGTTAAAATAAAAAAGGAAAGCTTTGTTTTCCCCTTTCCTTTCCCTTTTCCCTTTCTTTTCCAGGCTTTTCCCTTTTCCCCTTTCTTTTCCTTTCCTTTTCCCTCTCAATTCTGTCATGGTCAGAATCGCAAAAGCTCAAACATTTAGAAATTTGTCTTTTTTTTTAACTAAACTAGCTGACACAGCTGCAAAAATTTCTTCATCAGCTTTGAGTCATGCATCTATATATGCCAGCATTTCAATATACTAAAAATGTGAAAAGTCCAGCAAAACCTTGTAAAACCTATAGTAATTGTGTTTACTTTTTTTTCTGGTTTGGGGTGCAACAGAGCCAATGTTCTGTTCAGTGAGAGAAGCTCTTGCGCTTACTTGTTGCTGTGGCAACCAGAGTCAGCTGACCTGGTTATTTACCCCAGGGAGGTGAGGAGATGTCGACAGGTCAGGTGATCCAAACTGACCAATAGGGTATTCCAGTCCATCTGCCATGCTCAGTATAAAAGCTAGGGGACCAGAAAGGTCAGGTTAGCTCTTTGTCATTGGCTGTTCTTTGGTGGCATTCTGTCTTCAACAGCTGATATCTGAGGAGGGCCACGTCAGTGTGTCTACGTTTGATCCTCATCAGAATACCCTGGAATTTAGTTCTCATTGGAGATGTCTCCAGTCTCAGTTAACAGTATGCCAGACTGGAACTTTCACAGTGACTGCGTGTGACATTGCCCTAAGAACTTGATACAATTTTGTATATAGTTGTATATATTGCATCTGTTTATTATTTCCTTTTTAATTATTAATATTTCATTAAAGTAGTTGAATTTTTTCTAGTCTCACAAATCTCTTTATCTTTCTTCTTCCTCTTCTTGGACCAAAAGGTGGGGGAGAGCATCTGTTGTTTTTTCATTGGCCAACCTGGCCTAAACCATGACATTTTTCAAAAATTCTAAATAGGGATAAGAAATTAAGAGAGACTATACTATAAATCTGAAATATGTCTGTTTTCTCATGCTAACTTTCATAGCACTGTATGATCATAAAACATAAATCCTTAGAAGAAAAAAATTTCAGTAAATTTTTAGTGAATCAGATGGAAATGTCAAGTTAGGGTTCTGGGTTTTTTTAAGAATTTCAATAATTTTTTAGAGCTGAGAGACTGAAAAATATCTTTGCTATCCAAGAAAAGCTAGATAAATATATCTTTCTAGACAAAACCTAGATAAATATATGTAAGTATATATACTTATATAAGTACATATATATAAATGTAAGTATATTTGATACCCGCATAGTTTGATACTTTTTAGCAGAATGCATTGTGTCTATTTATGGTATCTCAGAGACTGTATCAAAATTAGAAGAATAGGAGAAGCATCAGTGCCCTTTTGCTCCCTTATCTAATAACAATGCATTTTTAAACATTTATCCTTTCTGCTTAAGCCCAATGATTCTGACAGCTGAGAGTTCAAGGCAAGTATGTATCAGAGACAACATGAAAAAGCAGCAGTTTCAGACTACCAAAGTTACCTCATTGTCATGCAGAGCCTAATCAGAAGATTAGATTTAGCAACATGCATCCAAAGTGCAGGCACAAAAAACCCAGCTCTTTGTGAAATTGCTTTTCCTGGCACAGGCGTTTCTCTAAGCATGGAGCCGGTGACACTCTGAAAACCAGCAGGTAGCTGTGGAGAGATTTTTTCTTCCAATGGTAGAAGGAAAAAAGATGTGTTCTTTAACTGCTGCGCCTTTTCTTGATAGTATTGCAATTTTTTTCAGAGCAATGACAAAATTTAAATCCCCCAAATATAATAAGTAAAACTTGTAATAAATAAGTTATACCCTTTAAGTTTTCCATGGTGAGACGCTTTCTGAAAGAGAGTACAAAGCAAAAACACATGTCCCAGTGCCAGTGTTACACCTGCAGCTTCCCTTTAAATACCAAGGAGACAGGCAGGTTAGACTCATCTGTTAGATTTTTAGAAGCTGTAGACTTGAGTCGTCCTGTGCCTGTGTGAAAATCACTATGGGAAAACTTGATGAGCATGGATGGGTCAGTATGTTTTCTATGCACTGTAATTTTCTATGCACTGGATTTTCACTACAGAAAGAAGCATGATTTTTAATCAAAAAATTAAATCAATATACACACATAGTAATTTTTAGCATGTCCTTTGGAAACAATTGTTATTCATGCTTATTGAATTCCCATTCAATTATCAAGGGTAGGGATCATGCTGAAGTTTATCCTATTATGCCCTCTCACGTGATATTCAGTTGCAGTTTGGAACTGTTAGGAAAAAAACACATCAGTGTTTTTAAATAGAAAACAGCTAAAACAGAAGTATTTAACATCTTGAATGACTAGATTAAAAAAGCAAACAGCATAAGTGTATGTTCAAATACAATGATTTTTCAGTAAGACATTAACAATTCGCACATTTGACATATCACAATAACATTTTTTATTCAAAGTTTTTTGTCCAGCATTGGACGTGCACCAAAGATAACAAGTCGCTAACAATTTCAATGTGTGTGCATTGTCATGTAATGAAGCAGCTGAAATGTGCACAATTTACCATAAACAGAGTTGTGACACTGCTCCAAGGAGACAACAGCTCCAGAGAAAGTGAGGTGCATGTAAAAGAGAGTATCATGCAATCAATGAGGAGCAAAAACCAGAAAGGAGTAGTGGAAAAGAAGAAACAATAAGGTTTGGTAGAAGAGTAGGTAGATGATTGTTGCCAAAAAAACTACAAGTAGTGCTGTGGTTGTCTGTTTTGAAACTGGTATAAAGAAAACTAAAGCAACTATTCAGAATATGGAAGTTAACCATCAGAAATTATTACATCTTTGCTGCCAAATGTTTGATAGTACATAAGACTAATCAAATAGGTGCAGCTAGTGTAAAAATACATTTAGTATAAATTAACAACACACAGCAGTATTCAGAGTTACATGTATAAGACTTCCCTATCAATAAAAAACTTAGTACTCATGAATTAATGATGGGAAAAAGTCATCACAAACATGTGACAATCCTAGAAATCCTGGTAATATTGGTGTTTACATGCTTTAATAGGCTTCAGCATTGAACACAGAAAAATCCAGTCTGATCCCTGATTCAGAAGTGAGATTAAATTTATGCTGCCCTTTAAATACAAGTTTCTCACTCTGATTGTGACCAGTGTCAGGGATTTTTAATGTTTTTTGATCAAAGGCAAACATATGCTAATATGATTCTGTTGGTCTCTGTCACTAATTGAGTCTACTAGAATTAGAAATAACTTGAAATAAAGATCTGTTTTCTCAGTCAACAAATACAGCAGATAGAATCAATGTTTTTAAGTGTTCATCTTAATAATTAAACTATTTTTATTATTATTTTACAAGATACTTGCTTTAAATTGTAGGGATTGCTGACCCCTGTAGGTGTGCTATTAATGTAATTGACATATCATTTTGTTTAACTTAAGAAAAAAGTCTCTGTACAAATATTTTTTTCTAGAATATTTAAATTTACAATTACTAGCTATGAAGAGAGAGGATGGTGTCATACTCATGATAGAATTAAAGGTTTTCATGCTTTGAAGAGGAATATTAATGTATGGCCAGAGAAACCATTAAAGACTTCCTGACTTTTCTTAGCAGACACAGTCTAATAAAATCATGTACTTTTATAGTTTATACTTTAAGGGGTAGAAATGTACCACAGAAGTGACTAGCATAGACACTTTGCAGGGTTATACAAAATGAGATTCTGAAAAACCTTAACATAGATCCAAATTCTTTTACTGGAGTGTTCAAATGAGACACAAGGTCATAAAGCTAGCCTGTGAAGTCATTGTAAAAGGATCACAGTACTTGCATTCAGCTGTATGTTGTAATCATTAAAAACTGAAAAAAATAACCATTAAAAATACTGGATTTCAAGGTAGCCTAGTCAAGGAAATTCAGAATGCTTTTTCATAATAAGTCAATGTTCCCTCTATGACAAAATGGATTAAAAAATATGGCTAAGTTACTTTTTCAAGTAATTTGTGTTATGTCATAAGAAGAGAATAAAGGAGAAAAATGTCAGAGATGGCCCATCAAGCTAATCCTATTGAACTCAAAAACCTAATTACATCAAGCTAATTGTGCTGAAAAGAACAAGCAAGACAAAACAGTCTTCAAAAGGTGATTTTTTCAAAGGCAAAATATAGACAGGCAAGTCCTAATTTTCATTCTTCTCCTTCTTACACTGAAGGTCTACATGAATCTCACATTTGCAGTTATAACTGAGAAAATGAAGTAAATTCTAAGAGAAATGTTTTGCTTTCCTACAAAGCAGAAGAGGTGTGTTATATTTCTGCAGTTTTTATGTAAAGAACAATGAATTAGCATAATTACAAAGGCAGAGCTTGGGAAAATATAAATTACCATCCCATAACATGATATGTCTAATCCGTATTGTACCTCTGATGCTAGACAGTGTTTAGATGTGATTGGATGAAGTGCAGCACAGTGCTTATGGGATTAGTGGGTATAACTGCATGGATACTTCAGATCTGCTGGAAGTTAGACCGCTGAATAAAACACTTCTGAACTTTGATCTGTGTAAGGACTTAGTTACAATGATCACTAGTATTAATAAATTAGTTCCACAAGCTGATTTCATACTTAAGTAAGATTTTCCTTTTTCCTGCTTTAAAGATGTAGACTTTTACTTCCAGAGTGCATCCCTTTCTTGATTTTTAATGTCATTTACAAGAGGCAGCCAATTTAGTGCTTGTCTGGCTGATCACCAAACTTAAGTGATATGAGAAGGTACTGTCTTCCTCATACATGATCCTTTCCCTTATTTCCACAAGCAGGTAAAGGGAACACCCCAAAAAACCAACTATAGTCTAGGGATTGGCTGCAAGTCATTCCTGGGCACACATGCACTTGACTGCTGTTGAAGGGATAAAATGAACCTTTACAGTTGCTATGCCTTAAACTGCTGTAAAAATTCACTTTAACCAGAGAAGCAAGGCAGCTAAAGTGTCACCAATGATTTTGTGGCAGATGTGCATTTGATTTGGTTCCCACCTTGTTTATTTATTTATGTTTATTTAAACAGAAGCAAGTCAAGTCCCTGTGGATGGAGGATAAGATTCTCTGTCTTGGATAACCTGCTCAATGGAGAGAAGCTTGTGAAGGCCTTAATGTGTGACGAAGAGCTAAATCAAAACATAGAGTTTGGAACTCACAACTTGTTCAGAAAAGGGAGACTTCTGGGAAAGAAACAGAGCCAGGACCCACACTGGTAGAGGGGGAAACTTCTGAAGAAGTCAGAATTTGCTGCAGCTCAGGAATTGACTAAGTTTATTGGAAACAAAACAATTGCAAAGATGACAGATGACAGATAGAAATTGCATATAAATGTTTATGTTATGCTTCTGCCAAGTATTTAGATTTTTCTTCATTTGCAAGTTGGTGATGCCCATTCAGAATTTTGTTAAAATGTAGATATTTTTTACATTTAAAAAAGTCTGTCAGCTTATCGAATGATTGTCATTGTATGTTATAAAAAGAAAAGGTGTAGGAACATCTACTTGAAAGTTCTGAGTGGTTTGACACCCCATCACATGTGCAAAAAATGCCAAATTAAACTACAATTTTTTCCTCTTTTTTTTTTTTCCTTTATTTAACATCTAACAGATTTACTGGATGACCTTACAAAGCAATATCATCATAAACCCATTTCTCCAAATTCTAAATCAGCTGTTGTACATGGTCATTTTCTTATAGGTGAGATTCTTGTGTCTTTGAGCAAAGAAATTATGTAAGTGAAATTACAATTAATTACAAGTGAAAGAAATCAATCTTTTCTTTCTGGTTTTGCTCTCAAAGTCAGAATGGAAATAGCTGGGCATCCCAGGAGCTGTCTTCTCTTCTGCTTACAAATGGTGATTGACATAGCATTTCAGTGACATGTATAAGAAGTTAACTTTGCTACTTTTCTCTACCAGGTATTTTAATTACTTCCTTCTTGTAAAAGCTAGTTTTTTCAAAAGATTTTTTTTATTTAAATCTACCAAACAGCTGAAAGAGGTTATGTTTTTTTAGCATTGTTACAGTAAATATCCCCAAGCAATGATGAAGTAGGAACTTTTGACAAGCAAGCATTTGTGGCTTTTGCCTAGCACCTACTGAAGTCAAAATAAAGTAGTCTAAATCACCCGAGTGGGACAGAATTGAAGTTCAGATATTCAATATGAGAACAATTGCTGAGATTAAGTCATCAGTGTTTTGCAAATCGGAAAATTCAGGGTGTTTTTTGGTAATATATATACTAGCACTACTTCCTTGTAGTACGTGCATCTGAAAAGAAAGAAATTTTATTTCAAATGGATTTAATTCAATTTCTCTTCACCTCTGAACAGATATATCTACTTGGAAAAGAAGGTAATTATCAAAACTACCAGTACTGACCAGGTCTAATCAAGTGTTATTTATAAGGTTTTTAAAAGGTAAAGTGGTATCAAACCCAGAGTAAAGTAATTGTATAACTACTGTGGTCTATATAAATAAGTCTAATACTTTTTTTTTTTTAAATTAAATTTAGTTGTTCTTTGACAATCTATGGTTTGATCAATCATGAATGTACAAACATCTATTTTCACAACATGAATTTATTTTTAACTAACATCTTAACAATTCTTACATAAATAAATCCTAGAAACAGGTAAGCAAAGATGCACTGTAGAAGACTCTACTAGCTGTTTTCAGAATTTTTGAAAACAAAACATTGTGAATTCAAAACATTGTAAATTTCTTCACTTTGGGTAGAAGACAAATGAAAACCAAAAAAAATCTACTGGAGCTTCTTTTATGTATATATGTATAACCAAGCAAAATAAAAGTTGTACCATAATGACCTAGTGTATGAAAAATGCAATAGAAAATTTATCCATGTATATTTATTTCTCTAAACATAAAAGTCATTACTCAAAGTGGGTTTTCTTTAGTGCTTGTTTAGTGTGTTTTATTTTGAGAGTGAAGTCAGCAATCTTGTTAAGATGCTATATTCATCTTGCACATTAATTTAGTTTTCTATCATTCCTTATGTGCTTCAGAGCTTGCATGCCACACCAAATTTTAAATCCAAAAGCACACATATTCATTCTTAAACTATTTATCACCTAGGTAGTTCTTCAGATCCTGCTTCATATACCTGAATATCTTTCAGACTTTTCACTTTTAGACTAAGAACGTTGTTTTAAATGTTAATGTATAAATGAACAAACGTATTTCTGGAGACAATGACTTTCTTAGAAGTCACTTGGGTATACAACATCAGAATTGGACATGAAAACCAAAGCAGCTAAGTCACTTCCTCAGAAAACTTCTCCACCCTGCAACAATTTGAGTTTCAAGACCTTCTCTGACATCAAATATTTATTAGTACTAAATTTTCTGTTCTTACCATAAGAATAAACTTTCTGTTTTAGATGTGATAGCTATAAACAACAATTGTCCAATGAGGGAATATCTTTAAATAGGAAAAAAGCAGTTTCAATCTTCAAACTCAAAAGGCCCTAAGACCTCTTAATGTGAATGCAACTGTCTGAGCCTGATAGTACTAATGAGAAATAAGAATCACATTTGCAGGGATGATGTTGCTATTGAGTTAATTTCTTAAGCCTTAATTAATTTGTCAAGAAGTATTGAAAGAGGACAAAAAATGCTGATAAAAAGAATTCTGACAAAAAACCTTTGTTAAATAAAATTAGATTATTTCTTATATATAATAAATGGCTAAAGGAGCATTGAAAGAATCATATGCAGGAAATTCCAGCAAAGGGGGATCTGAATTTATTTAAAACTTCAGTTCCTTTTGTAAGAAAGCATTAGCTGAAGACAAGCCAGGAGAGAGCAGAACAGATACCATGGTCAGAAAGTCCAAAAAATATCTTTCTTCTGGCAGAATTCTAAAGCCAAAATGGTAATTTATTGTGGTTCTAAGATAATGTTATCAGCGAAAGTAAAGAGTACAAGACATGTATGCAGGTGTAAGGAAAAAAAACCCCACTGTAGCACCCTGTTTAATTCAACAGTTGAATAAGAAGTTGCCCGTTGACCTTGTACAATGATCACCAAAGAAAATAAGCATTATTAGAAGCAGACCTGTGACAATCGTATGTAACACAATTCAGCAGTCCCTTAGTAAACTGACAATAAAGCAATTTATCTGTGGTCCTGGGATGTTAAATGTTATCACTCGATTGATCTGGTAGGATCATCAAAAGCACACAGTGATTAGGGTAGAATTCATGATAGGCTGAGTTGTTGATTTTATGGTTGTGTTTACCTCATGGTGAAATATTCTGCAGGTCTGGGATAGCTTTCATAGCTTACAACTCTAATCAGTAATTGCAAATAGAAAAAGAGTTAGTCAAATAATATTTTAAAATATTCTAAAAGGTCAAATATTCTAAAAAAATTTATATGAGTGAAAGAAAAAATTAGGAAAAAAGACGTGGCATAGGTCAGTCCTGAAAAAGTGATGATCTAGTTGAAATGTACTGAACATGAAGTATTGAACATGAAATACCACTGGTTAAAAATCTGTAACGTTTTCATAACACTATAGAAAACCAAAAATTGTCAATCCTGTCACCCTCAGTCCCTTTGATAATCCTAATTCAGTCTCAAATCTTTTAATCCAGTTACCTTTATATGTCAGTCATTGCCATAAATATGGGGTAGATCTGGGGTAGTTAATGGGTGCATGACACAAAGATAGTGCTTATCTAGCTTAATTTTTATATCTCTGTTTCTTATGAAGATTTCAATACCTTAAGAAATGTTATATGAATTCTTTGTTCTATGACAATTTTCTTTAAGTAGAAATGCTTGTCTAGAGGAGAGTAACATCTCATTCTTTAGATTTTCAGTACAAAAATATCTAGGACACAAAAATTTTCTATAAGCCAGGCGTGGAGAGGTGGGAGTTATATTTGGGAGCTAATATTTGGGAGTTGAGAATTTTCTGCATGGCATTTGTGGTTGCTTCAATAGTAGGACTTATATAGAAATGGAAAACCGTAAAGTTACATATATCCAGGGGATATTTAGTCTCTGAGTCAACCCCCTACTGGAGGATGAATTGTAAAATCCTGTTCTGGTAATGTTCGGTATACAGTCAGGGATAACGTATAATATGTAGAACCTCTTCTTATTTCCAGGCAAGGGATTTTTATGCAAATGAAGTTATGCTAAATCAAAAGGAAATGTCCTATGAGACTCCTTTATGCAACAAAATTAGAGACTTGGAAAGTCTGGAGAACACCTAATGAAGATATTATGTATTCTAGTCATTTGAAAACAATGCAACATCTACCTCCCCAAAGGCAATCTGTCAATACATAACAGAAAGCAGTGAGATCTGAACCGACTCATCCGTTTTAATCAACACCATTCAGGATCACATGTACCAGTTCTCCTGGTGTTATTCTTTCTTATCAGTTGAATATTTAATACATGTATACAGTTAGACAAAATTGTGTCTTGCAGACAAGGCAAAAGCATACAAATTAAAGAGATGAACTGTTACCTTAAATGTAAATAAACTTAAAGACTGTAATTAAAATAAACGTTTTTCACATAAATTTACTTATTCACCAGAGTTTCTCTAAAGGGGAGAAAAGAGTGCCTCATGGTATACCCAGCCTCAGGAGTCCAACTTTTAAAACCTTTTTATACATCATAGTACAGAATATGATCTCACCAGTTTGCTGTATAGTTTAGCTCTTATTTTGACGAGATATTTTAAATGATCCTACTATGCGCTTTTAATTGAAGGAGGATAGGTGAGGCAATCAAACTGTCTTAGTGAAAGTACTTCTTTAGAGCTAATGCATCTATAGGCAGTTGTTTTATTAGAAAATAATCCTTCAGATAAAAGTAAATGCCCATAGATTATCCATAAAAGCACAAAATCACAGAATTGTGAGTGGAATGCACATCTGGCAGTCATCTAGTGCAGCTTCCATGCTCAATCAAGGACATCTAGACCAGATTGCTTGGTGTTGCGTACAGTCATTTTTTAAATATCTTGAAGGTCGAAAACTTCAAAACTCTGGGCAAACTCTTCCAGTGGTCAAACATCTCAAAGCAAAAACTCATTTTTTCTTCTGCCTCGGTGTAATTTCTTCTATATTAGTTTGTGCCCATTCACTCTTGTTCCGTCACTTAGCACCACTGAGAACAGCCTGTCTCTGTTTCCTTTGCATACCTTTTATAACCCAGAACTGAGCCCAGTATTCCAGGTGTGTCTCACCAGGGCTGAGTAAGGAAGGATTTCTTCCATTGACCTGTTGGTAACAATTGTCCTAATACAGCTATTGGGGCTATTGGACTTCCCTACTGCTAGGGTGCTTTGCTATCCACCAGAGGACATTCAGGTCCTTTGCAGGGCTGCTTTCCAGATGATCAGCCCCCAGCACTGGAATTGGTATTACCCTCTATTGAGTTTTATGAGGGTCCTGTCAGCCTTTCTTCAGTTAAGGTCCCTCTGAATGGCAGCAGATACATGTGCTGTGTGAACCACTCCCAGTTTTGCATAATACACAAACTTGTTGAGGGTGCACCCTGTCCCATTATCCAGATCATTAATGAAGATATTAAACAACATCAGACCCAGTATCCATCCCTGGGACACAATACTGAAGAATGGACTTCATTCTGGGAAGGACTTTATGCCACTCATAATCACTTGAGACCATTAGTTTTGTCAGTTTCCAGGATACCTCACTGTCTGCTTATCTACCACATACTTCAGTGGTTTATCTTTGGGGATGTTCAGAATACAACCTTGAAAGCCTTGAAAATACAAGGTAAGTAACATCCACTGTTCTCTGCTCATCTTTGAAGCCAGTATCTCTTCATAGAGAGCTACCAGCAATGGTTTAATCTTCATAAATCCATGCTGATTACTCCCAATCACCTTCTTATACTTAATATGCTTGGAAATGGCTTCCAGGATTTGGCTGTGTGAACAGCTCTAGTTGGGATTGATGAGATTATAATTTTCCAGGTATTTCTTGGTTTTAGAGAACAGGAGAAGTGCCTGAGGACTGGAGGAAGGCAAATATCACACCAGTCCACAAAAAAGGCAAGAAGGAGGAATCCAGGGAACTACAGGCCAATTAGTCTCACCTCTATCTCGAGGAAAATAATGGAGCGGCTCGTGCTGGACATCATGTCCAAACACATTGAAGATCAGGAAGTTATCGGTATTGGTCAACACGGATTTACCAAGGATAAATCATGCTTGACCAATCTGATAGCTTTCTATGATGTTGTAACTGGATGGTTAGATGAAGAGGGAGCAGCAGATGTCCTCTAACTTGAATTCAGGAAGGCTTTGGACACTGTCTCCCATAACATCCTCATTAGAAAATTAAGGAAGTGGAAAATTAAGGAATTAAGGATGAGGGGCCAGTGAGGTGGATTGAGTCCCAATTGTGTGACAGGACTCAGAGGGTTGTCATTAATGGAGCAGGGTCATGTAGGAGGCCTGTGATCAGTGGTGTCCCTCAGGGGTCAATACTTATCCCAGTCCTAGTCAATATATTCATAAATGACCTGGGCAAGGGGACAGGTGTAACCTCAGTATGTTGATTGATGATACCAAATTAGGAGGGCTGTTTGACACTCCAGAGGGCTGTGCCACCATCCAGCACGACCTGAACAGGCCAGACAAGAATCTGATGAAGTTCAACAAGGACAAATGTAGGGTCCTGTACCTGGGGAGAAAGAACCCCAGGCACCAATACAGGTTAGGCATGGATCTAGGAGTCCTGGTGGATGGCACACTTTCCATGCACCAGCAATGTGTCCTTGTTGCAAAGAGGGCCAATGGAATCCTGGGCTGCATAGGAAAGAGTGTGGTCAAGAGCAGGTTAAGAGAGGTCATTCGCCCTCTCTACTCTACACTGGTGAGGCCACAACTGGAATACTGCATCCAGTTCTGGGCCCCCAAGTTCAAGAGGGACAGGGAACTACTGGAGAGAGTTCAGAGTACGGCAACGAAGATGATTAAGGGATTGGAGCACCTCCCTTACGAGGAAAGGCTCAAGGAACTGGGATTCTTTAGCCTGGACAAGTGAAGGCTGAGAGGAGACCTAATCAATGTTTATAAGTATCTAAAGGGTGGGTTGAAGGATGATGGAGCTGGACTCTTTTCAGTGGTTTCCAGCAATAGGTCAAGGGGCAATGGGCTCAAGCTGGAATATAGGAGGTTCCACTCAAATAGGAAGAATTTCTTTATGGTGAGGGTGACAGAGTCCTGGAACAGGCTGCCCAGGGAGGTCGGAAATTAGAACTTTTTAAAATTATTTTAGAATACTTTAAATCTTTCAAAAGATCCCTTGGGGAGGGGAGGTGGAAAAGTTGTAAAGTATGTCAGAGCTGTCAATTCCAGGTATATGAATCTGTACTAGAGAGAAAATCATACAAAATAACATTTTTGCACTGCTCAGTTAACGTGATAGCACTACTCACACATAACCTCACTGCTGGTGAATTAAAGATGTCTTTCAGAAACAAGAAATCTTATGAGTAGGATTGAAAAATCTTTTAGTGTTATTTTAATCCTTTTCCCTGAAGTTTATGGGACATACAGCTAACATCAATGACAATAGAATTAGAACAAATAAAACTTTTGAAATATTTTGACTTCTAGCCATCATGTTTCTCCTGCATACACTAAAACCCTTCTTACTCTTTTGTGTCCTCACTTTTTTAAAAATTGTAAACATGTCTACAAAGTAAGAAATATAATTCTCATTAAGGCTCGTTTAATGCCAATGTAAATTTAATCAGCTAAACCAACAGACAGAGAAATTTCTTTCAAAAATGTGATCTTTGACAAAATCCAAGCAATGTATTACGTAGTCTTTGCTCTCTTTATGAGCTCCAGAATCTTTTATTTCTAATGTTTACTGATTACTGATTACACAATGTTAATATAATTTTCCTCAAGTCACAAATACCTCATTTGATAACCTACTTAATAAAAGACAAATGAATTATTTTTTGTGGTTCCTTTATTACTTCATTCTTTGCAGAACAGCAGTCGTGGTAATACTGTATCAATAAACTGCTACGTTCAATACTTATGATCAGATCCCTACCAGCAGCACCCCTCCCCCACCTTTTACCTTTTTTGATGTATAATATCACAGTATGTGTAAATGTAGTGGAAGTGGACTGAAATATAAGGGCAAGACTGAAGTACAAGTGTTCAGTCAGTGTAGACTTTCTCCCTCTGAAGGAGAGTCAGGGATTACCAGATGGCTTTGCTGAATTTGTTTTCTGGTCACAGGGCTTTTTCATTAGCAGGGAGAGCAACACCAGAGTTTGATAGGGAAAGGATACAGAAAAGCTGGGAAAAATTGATTTGCTTCAAAAGCCTGGTGTGCTAAGTTTATCTACCTCACTAGTGGAAGCATGTTTCTTAACATTTTGGGTAACAGAAACTTCTCAGGTACTATACAAAACCACATTCAGTATTCACTTTCACTGATGGAGGAAGACCAAAATAATTTAGATGAACTGGGACACTTGACGATATTCTTCTACAATGTAGAATAACAATGTCACATGAACTTCAGCTTTACAAATTTTCTTTTATGCAAATTAAACACACTTGGTACCAGAATTTTCAGAGATGGAAGTTCAAGTGGTATTAAAACACTATAATTCCATCACAGAAAATGTAGCTACAGTGATTTACAGGAATTGAGGCTCTGTGTGTAAATAACAGACAAGTCATTCCTCACATCTAGTGTTACATTAATATAAATTTAATACCTCCTTTGAAATAAGAAATTGTAATAACTTAAAATACACACTTACTAAAAGACGATGAAATTTCTGAATTTATACCATTGCCGATCAGTGTTCTCTTGTATTTTCTGGAAAGAGGGAAAGAGAGGATCAAGATTGCTTTCTTTCTCTCAAATTTGATTTGTTCTACTTTACAGAAAAAAAAAATAAAATTACTGGCTTGGGTTTCAGTCAATTAACTCTAGTGAAAGAGGTTGTCTCTGGAAATGTTCCTTTGTTGGCAAGAAGTCCTAACAATTGACAGAGATCATTATCCAAAGAAGAGCCAACAAGTTGTTGATGAATGCAATAAGTTCAGACAACTAAGAAGGGATTTAAATCTTAGTTTGCTAGCTTTTTACTTATACAACTGAGAAGAATGATGAGCTCCACTAAAGCAAATCAAAAGTAAAAAAAGACTAGGCTTCAAATAATTAATTGTATGGAACAAAATGGTAGACTTGAAGACATAATGTCCACTTATTTCAATAAACAATAAAATCTACAATATCAGTCTGAAATGTGAAACTCATAAGATATATTAGTTTACAGCCATCCATATATGGAATAACACTTAAGGTCATGTGGAGTGTTTCAACGTCGTTCACAGAACAGATGCCTCATAAGTCTGACATTGCAAAGCTGTGTTCTTCATAGAATTATAGAATCATAGAATGGTCAGAGTTGGAAGGGACCTT
>BJBW01008958.1:0-30924 GCA_004320125.1 Scolopax mira
GCACAAGTTGGAACATAAGAGGTTCCACTCAAATATGAGGAAAAACTTCTTTCTGGTGAGGGTGACAGGGAGGTCGTGGAGTCCCCTTCTATGGAGATTTTCAAGACCCACCTGGATGCAGTCCTGAGTGACATGCAATTGCTCTAGGCAATCCTGCTTCAGCAGGGGAGTTGGACTAGATGATCTCTATGGTCCCCTCCAACTCTAAAAAAAATTCAGTGAAATTAGTATCTTCATCATCTTTCATTTTGTTTATTACGTTCAGATAATTTTATTATACTTTTATTTTACCTATGTTAGAATGGGCTGAATAACCTCTGGATGCATAAAATTGTCTTCTTTGACTATAAAGGAGGACTAGAGAATTTGACCTGCAGATGACTAAATCAAGTACAATTAGTCCCAGCCTAAAGGTCCCAAAAGTAACAATATAAAATAGATGTTATTTCAGGGCCTATTTTAAACTTTTTGTTTGTCTTTTGTTCAGCTTCAGTGTCTTCTTTTCAGTCGGTCATATGCATATGTGTCTAAAAAAATTTAAAACAATTGAACTTAGATTTTCCTTCCCTTTTTGCCCCCTTTCCTCATTATTACAGCTTTTTATAAAGCTGAAAGGTCATCTAGCATATCTTTAATTCTGCCACGTGCATTAGCGTATATTTTTTACTATATCTTGTTATCAAAAAAGCTGATGTGACTATTACAAAATGGTAGATAATAAGTTGTTTTAATAGAAATGTCTTTTTATTCACTTGAAACATTGATATACCTATCATGTGCTTCCTGGTGCAAAGAAGCCATAGACTGGGAATAAGAACAGAACTGTCAACCCATATTCATTAAAGCTTCTGCTGTTATTATTCCCCATCCACAGGGTAAATTAGCCTCTCCACAAAAGTTAGTGACATGACAATATTTGGCAGCACTGCAGCAAAGAAGCTTTAAATGTGAATTTGCTTGTATGCAATATGGACTGCCCATCTGGGTGCTAAATCTTATTAGAGTGCAACACACGTATGTGATCATATATGTGATCTACATATATTTAATAAGCTGCATGGGAAACTGTTGAGAATGTCAGACTGACTTGCTTTTGAGAGGTAAATTTGTGTTTGGGAGAGAATATTCTAAGGCAGCAATCAATGCATCTAAATCAGCTTGGACTGCACTGTGCAGCTGTAAAAAGGACTTGGTTTGTAACTCCCAATGAAATTTTTTTAAGGAAATTTATGATGAGAAACTTGCAGTGATACAAATCTTGGCTCGTGTTTTGGTAGGAGGACAAATTTGCTCAGGGCTTTCAGCAGACCACAGGAGAGAGAGGATGGGGAGTGGGGTAGAGCTGGGTGAGAGTTGCAACAGCATGGAACTCATGATGCAGAGTGGGATCACAGCTGAAGGGTGACACCAGGATGTGCTGCTGAGAGGGGCCCTGAGTCATGACCCACAGCAGTTTAGGCTGTAATCCCATGCGAGGGCTCTGTAATCCCTTCATCAGGCACAAACATGAAGATATGAGGAGCCACCTGGGTGCAGGTAGAATAGGAGCTTACAAGTACTGTTATCAGTGAGAAAATGAAAAACAAATGCCTATGTCTTTAACCTATGCTTTCCTCTAATAATAATTTTTCAGTTAAGGCACTTATACAATTTCAAAATAGGCAGGAAAAAAGCACTATTTTTTAATACTACAAAATCGTCCTTAATAAAGAAGTTGAGTTACCAGTCCTGACAAAGCTCATAAACAGACATTTTATTATTGTGCTCTACACAAGCAAGAGAGCAAGATATCTGGACATGGTCCATAGTGTTGGCCAACTTCGCATTTCACAGATTTAGTATAAACCATCACAGAACCATGACCTGTGATTCAAATATATTATATTTATATTTTTTCAAGTCATCCATTGAACAGAAACATGAGTTAATTCAGCAGTTCTAGTCAAACTGTTCTCATAAGGAAACTACATACAACTCAAAATGGCATGTCTCGGGAGGATAGAAGCTGAATTTCCCTTCCGAACAATCCAGGTAGCCTCTGTGTCTGGAAACTAATTGCAAAGACACTGGATTTCCCCCTCGGATAATAAGTAATTGTGATAAACCAACTCATTCTTTAACCAAAATAATTTCTATCTTTCCAAAAGAGTAACCTATTTTTCTCCCACAGTCAATCAGTTCTGCCTGCAAGATACATCACGTCTTCCTTAAACTCAAATAAAGATTAGGTGCATGATGTCTTAGTTATTTCACTTTAAGTGAACCCTCATTCAATGATTGCAAAGAAAAGAGATTACATTAATTCAGAACTGATTACTGGACAGAAGTATTTATTATTAATAAAGGAGTGATTAATCCAGTGTGCTGCCTCTGCCATTTCTGTCTCACAGCTAAATATGAAAAAAGGCATTTTACAATTTATCCTGTAGATCTGTGGCACAAACAGATTTGCTTATTTCTATTATATACCTAGCTTATTTTCTTAATTTTTCTGTAATGCCATGGAAGTATTTCATCTGGTCTGCTGGAAAAAACCTTATGCAAGGGCATGTTGTTTTTTGGGTTTACACTTTCTCTTACAGCCCTGAAGGTTCTCCTGTACCTTCCTTCGCTGAATAACTCTGTTCTGCAATCGTTTGTTCTAAGAAATGAGTCCCTTATGTTCCATCATCTGCCATCATGTCTTACAACCTGTTCCCCACCAGGTGGTTTGGGAACAAAGCTGTAACTGAAAAGTGTTTGATACAGTCCCAGGACATTTGTATTGCATCTCCTTACCCACAGGGTGTTTTCTACTGGATGATACTTGAATTCTGTATCCCTTGAAACTGAATGACAGGAAAGATTTTAAGGCAGCAGGGGGGTGAGTAATGAGATGCCTAATGAGGTGTCTAATTCATGTCATTTATGTGAAAACAGTTCCCTGGGGATCCAGTCAGGATGAAGGTCCTGCTTGAGTCGATGACATTCAAATGCAGGCTCTGCTACAGGAATTTCATATAAGCACATTAACAAGAGAGGGACTAATGTTGCTCTTTCAACACTAATCCAAACTACATTAATCTTTGTGCAAGTTCTAGCAAGCGTTATTTCCTGTTACATGATACACTATACCCTCACACATTTGCTCTTTTGCTGGGTGCAGAAAGGCCCTCCAGGTCTTCACTGTTTACTCCACACCATCTGAAGGAAGAAGGCCTGATGCAGAAAATAAGAAAAGGTTTCTGGGACCTGAAAGAAACTTAAATCTATGCAAACTGCTTGATGGTAATTTCTAATGATTCAAAGTGAGGAAGCAGACTAGTCAACTGGATCATTCTAGACAAGTACTACACCCACACATTAAATCTGGGATGTTCCCAAGAAAAAATCCCAACTATTGTTTATGATGATCTCCAGCATCAGAAATAACTGAAAATATTGATGAGCAGTAGGGAGCGAAGAGTCACTTTCTCAGACCTCTCTAGAAAAATTGTATGAATTTGAATAAGTTCAGTGAAACCAAGAATAAGGCCACAATATTCTGCTGCCAGGGGGTCTCCCTAAACCTGTGCTCCCTCCACTACCGCCGTTTCCTTGCTGGCTTAATATGGTTATTTATACAAAAAGAGCTTCTGTGCAAGGACCCAAGATAATGCCTTTGAGAAGTTTGGTAATTTCTTGACTACAGCTCTGTCTAGGATATACAGGATAGATATTTAGATCTCTGTCGAAAGAGGGATGTTGAACCTGGATGTCTTGTATTCTGCATAAATGGTTTAAGAAAAATCAAGAGAAATGACTCTGCCCACTCATCAACCTTCAAGTGTTTTCTGTGGGGATTGACTTACTTAGAACATAGCTACTATGTAAGGTGACTGAGGCAATTAGGCTGAAGAATGTATAGTTCAGCTGCTGTGCTTTATAATGTGCTCCAGGCTGGCTGTAGGTCTGACCCCTTATGCTGCTCTGGCCATGAACAGCATCAGAAATATCAGGTGTATTATGGACTTACAGAGCTAGCTGTGAGCTTTGCAAATGTGTAACTAGATCACTGAAAAAGCCATTTAGCTGCATGAGTGACACTTAAAAGAGTCCCAGATGCTTAAAAAAGGTAACTTTTTTTTTTTTTTGTTAAAAGCTATAAGATTGACTGCAGTGTCTCTGCCTGTGAAGACACATCTCTGGCATTAACACTCTACCACCAACCTTGGTGTTCGCTCTATACCACTTATAATCATAATGGGAAGGAATGAAGGCAACATGACAACCCAAAGCTGCTTCTCAGTTAACCTCACACATGAAGTTACAATGAGTTCCTTGTGTTGAGAAGCAACAGAAATTTCTTGCAGAAATATGTCATTTCAAACTTAACACTAAGTCTGAGTAAATCTATCCTTTTGTTGAGAGAGGGAACACATGATCTGGTAAACCACCTTATGGAAAATGTTTACTGTTTACATAA
The DNA here is from genome assembly GCA_004320125.1 of Scolopax mira. Classification (NCBI taxonomy): domain Eukaryota; kingdom Metazoa; phylum Chordata; class Aves; order Charadriiformes; family Scolopacidae; genus Scolopax; species Scolopax mira. Next base: position 4,445 of record BJBW01008958.1, read on the forward strand.
AAATAACCCAACCTCTCCCTCTGAAAGTTCAAACAGGATGAGTTCAGCCTGACTCTGAAAACAGTCCTGAGAGAATAAATAGGCAGGCTTGGAAACCTTTTATCTCTCCAGGTCTCCCTATGACCCTGCTATTTTCTTAGCAAAAGATCCAGTATAGATCATACTCTAAAACATAAAATCTCAGTTACCAAACACTGTTAATATGAAAGTTTGAAGATACAGTGTTGAATCATGGCATTCAATGTCACCTATAAAAAAGCCAGGGCGTTTGAACATCTTCACTACATCTAGCAAAATTATTTGGAAGCAATTCCCAGCTTGCAAGTCCCTGGCTATATTTCAGTTCCCTCACAGAATCAAATCAAGCACAGAATGTGTCCCCCACAGAAAGGAAACCAAGCACCAAAGGGCCCACTTGAGTGTTTCCCCATTGTAGCTGACCATGTGAGAGGGCTGCATTACAGCCTTGACCTGTCCCTCAGTCCAGGGCAGATCCAAAGATCATCAGCTATCACTCTCCCTCCTCTGCCCATCTCTTGCTTCTTCCCCTTTCCTGTTCCCTGACAGGCCCTCTTCATGGTGGTACTTCTCTCTGTCTTTGTTTTTCTGCCTAGTGGATCCTCCGTCCAACAGAATGTCTTTCATATGTTGGGGGGAGCAAATTAAACACAAATAGGCTCCAACTCCTGCAGGCTGGAGCTTTGCTCAGCGTTACTGCAGATATACCTGCCAATTCACTATGTGTTACATCCCAGGTTACCCAGAAAAGTTGTGGATGCCCCATCCATGGAAGTGTTCAAGGCCATGTTGGATGGGACTTTGAACAACTGGTCCAGTGGAAGGTGTCCCTTCCCATGACGAGATCATTCAAATTCTAAGATCTTTTGGTCCCTTACAATTCTAACCACCATCTAACCACTTTATGATCTCCACACAGCATAAAGTATTTGGAGGAGGAATTGAGTCATCCCAAATGGGAGTTCTGAAGACTGCTTTTGCCTAGTCCACAAGAAACAGCATACCTGCACCAGAACAGAAAGCTTTTATCTTGAGTCAGCTTTTTACCTAAAGCCTGTTTCTGCCCCAGTGTTTCAGAGGAAATAAGAGTCTCTTCTGGCCATTCTCAATGTGAGTTGTTAATGATAAATTAATTGTCATATCATTAGGCCTGCGGCTACTGTCTTGACTATGTAGACATACAGTACGTTGTTGTTTAGTCATCAAACACAGAGGAAGTGAGTCTAATTATGTCACTATGATATTTTTAAAAATAGGTAGTTTACATGTGTACTATTTTCAGTGACATTGTAGTGCTGGAAATATTGAGAGTTGTTTTGATTTTGTCTCACCAAAATTTAGCCTACTCATTCCAAGCCTAAAGACATCTGTGCCACCTACACATCTGTGGTTGTTGTAAGGTGTGTGTGGTGTAGAATTACAGCTGCATAACCTTGTACCCTCATCTGCAAAGATGGGTGATTTAATCTGCCCACTTATTTCTGCATAGGATCAAATCTATGGGTCTTGTGTATTTGTCAAAGTCGACTTAATGTTTCTTGATCCTCGGATTTTGCTCTTATGTATCCATCCTTTTAAGGACAACAACACTGATGGAGCTTACTGGCAATGACAACCTTACCCCTTTCATGTTGCCACAGTTTGTTCCTATCTTCCTCCCCAAAGTTTGCATTCCATACATGCATTAAAATTCTACCCTGTCATAAAGTAGCTTGTTTTTCTAAATTCTTTACTTCTGAGAACTTTATTTTCAGGCTGGGTTTCTTTTCTTCTGGCTGCTTTTTAAACTTGTTCTCTCAAACCTGGCGTCATAAAATTGGCACAGTAATCTGAGCAGTAAGTACCTCAGAGGAGGTAAAGCAAATTGTAGTTCAACATAGCCCTCTGTCTTTGTCTAATGCTGATATCTATTCCTGAGTCCCAAGTGGTTCCATTTTAGCAGGATGGCTGGGCTATCTTATAAGTCAGTATTGGGGGTTAATGTTGACATATATTGAGCTTGTAAATCTCTGACCTTTAAGAAACACAGGCAAAATGGTAAACTGCAGATAACTAATCAGAAATAATACTGGTGATGTCCTTGGCTCTTGCTTATTTTCTGGAGTTCAGGATGAATTCTTAAATTTGTGTTCCCTTGGCTTGTCTTCCCTTATTAGATGGTATTTCTGATAACAAAGGTTAAAGTAGACCTCTTATAATACAGCTGTCTATAAACAATAAGGTTAGAAAGCATAGAGAAAGAGATTGATGATAATTCTAGAAACACAATGACCTGACGTAGTTTGACCTGAATATTGTGTCTACTTCTGGTCACATAGTCTTACAAAGCAAATAGCAAGAATAAAAGACTGCCAAAATTGTCAGAAGAATTAACAAATGTTGCTCACATTAAAGGGCAAAACATTGTAACATCAGTTTTAAAGTTACAACAAATAAGATATCTGCTAAAGATACATAAACAAGCATTTTACAGAAAGTAGATTCTCTTATTTACTGTTTCTCAATATCAGAACAATGACACAATCAGTGAACTAGGACAACAGTTTAAAATAGATAATAGGGAAGTACTTAATAAAGAGCACAAAAGATCTGCAGAGTTTACTGTATTATTTTAAATCTAAAAATCAAGTGAGAATATAAATATTTAGAACGCCTGTATCTATGCAAGAAAGAACTAAAGAAAAAACAATGCAAAATGCATCAGCTCTTGAAATATTCCATGACAGGATTTTGTTTACTCCTCACTTCCATTAAGGATAGAAAGGAATAAGACAGCCTGAGACAGCCTTTGACTCTGGACAGTTGGGCAATTCTGATGTTCTGCAACTGTAATAATTAGATCCAAGGATATACTTCACACTTTAAACATGTGTCAATATGATTCAAGTCATTCCTTGGAGCGCCATGAAAAATCCAATGCAGAAAGCTGTGAATGGAACAAGAGGAACCATAAAGATTAAAATATTCAGTGTTTATTTAAGGCTGCATGCACAGTATTAGTTTGTTTGAGCCTGAACGTTCAACAAGTATTTTTCTTCTGGAATTGATGCTTGTGCAGCCTCAACAGGGTTAGTGAGCTCACATCCGATATTTACTTTTTGCATCAAATGACTCAGTTTCATATCATGCAACTCAGACTCTAAGTCTCCTGAACATAATGCAGAAAATTCCCAAATGTGAAGCTATGAGCTGTGCACTTCCTTCTTGGCACCCAGCAGAAAGATGCCAAAGGGCTTCTCCTGTCATTTGGTGGAAAAACTTGCATAGTACCAGATCCAGGTGCTCTTCCAAAACAATGAGCATATGTTGTTAGCACCTTTTCTCAAGTTATTATTAAACTTGAGCCCGCTATTTGTATGGGAGAAATAAGTTTCCCAAGTAGAGTTTGCGAAGCAGCTGTTATCTGGGCAATTGCTTCTGGAATGAAAGCCAAGTGAAATGAGATTTATGTTTTGCCTGAATTTTGGTTCAGACCCTATCAGGGCTTACTTCTATCTTAGTTCTCACACTTTATATGCTCATATTCATTACACAAATTAAGTAATTGAAAATAACTGATGTTATCTCTTGCTTTATATTTCCTACTACATCTTGATTTTCCTCTTATAATTCTGTATGACCTGTTATATTACTATGCTGTCCTTTCACTGTTTTGTGTCACTGTAGACAGTGCTTGGTGCATTTTATTTCCAAGATACTGTCAGATACCATAATTTCCTTATGGCTAAAGTTTATTTGTACTGTGATTTCCAACAGAACTGTAGAGAGGACACTTCCATGCTGTTTATGACAGCCTTGTTAAATTTTTGTTTCTCTTAATTTGGAATTAGCCTTAGTTGGAAATCTATTCTCATATGCAAAATAATTTTTGAACCAGTGATCACATTGGGGTTTCTTTCCCTTTGCAGTGGAACAGACAGCCCAGAGAGGTGGTGGACTCTCTGTCTCTGGAGACATTCAAAACCTGCATGGACATGTTCCTGTGCAACCTGCTCTAGGTGGACCTACTTTGATAGAGGGGTTGGACTAGATGATCTCCAGAGGTCCCTTCCAGACCCATATTATTCTGTGATTCTGTGACTGGAACTATAAAAATATTTTTTCCAAAATAATTTTGTTGATAAACTGCTCTGCTAAATTATTAGTGTGACACACACGAATTTTTGATAAGAAAGGTTCCTCAGATGATTCCTGGAAACTACAGCCAGCTCAACCATCAACTAAGTCTCTGCTATAGGCTACTTTGCAGCACAAACCAGCCTTATACCTAGACTTTGTTGAAATCATAAAAGTTGTTTTCTGTTATGACTTTTGCTTGCAGGGTCTAATCTAACAGACTAAAAATAATAGACCAAAATAAGTAGCTAGAAGGAGAGCATGCATTTTACCAAGCTCAATTATTCCAGTGACCTGACCACATCCTCACTGCCCTGGTGAGTCACTTCATTGGGCTGTCCTTTGTTGAAGCTGCACTCCATTGCACCGCAGACATCTCCTAATTGTCCTGGAGTACCTGTACTGCAGTTTGTCTTTGAAGACTTCAAACATGATATCCTTGCAGCTTCCCATGACCACTTTTTTGGGCATTTGTCTCTCTCTCTGGCTTCTCTGCCCCACTGATGTCTTTTGACCTCATTATGCATCTCTGCATGATTTACTAGCCATATCCACCCATGTGATATAGCAAAAGAACACATAATTTGGACCAGGGTTTTATGAGTTATCAAATTTCTATGGCAAAGACAAACCTGTGGCAGAACCTGGAGGCTTGCAAAGGGTTAGACATCTGGTTCAAACCTCTCAGGCTTGACCCCTGTGAGTGGTGACATCTTCTCCCCAGTATGCTGTCTGTGGCCAAGGCTTCTCAGCACATCCCAAGGCTTCTTTCGTACCTGCTCATAGGCCTGCATACCTTCTTTTATTGAGGCACCCTACAGGCCCAGGCCACAATCAGCCAGTGGTAAATGTCAGGAAAGAGATAATTCTCTAGATAGTGTGCATGCAGAAGGGAAGTCTTTTGGAGCCAAATCCTTTCCATAATCAGTCATAATGGAAGAAGTACATGTCAAATTATATTCATTTCAGCCCTGACTTTTGTACACTGGTACAAAACTGTACCAGTGTAATTGTTTTTAACTAGCAATTATAAATAATATTTTATCAATAATAACCCCCAGTCAGCCCAAAGGAGGAGCATTTTCTGCACCTCCATGTCCTCAACAACAGCAAGGACTGTGGTCAGGAAGACTTGATCTCCTGATTCACCTGAAACTGTCCAGAACCTTTAATTTAATATATATGCATAGCATGCCTTGACTGCTGGGGCCCTGAACTTATGGTTGTCTACCAAATCCACCTAAATTATCTTGGTCCCTCTACCAACAGCACTGACTACACCAGCCAAAGTTATAGTTGCCCATATCCTTCCTGCCTGATACTGTGGGCTGTCATTGTGGACCACTCAGGGTACATCAACAAATAGCACAGGCAAAAAGCACCCCCTAAAATGGACATCTCCTCCCAACTACACTTGCTCTCATGTGCTCTCTCCTTAATGCTCGCTAGGTTAGTGCAGGACTGTTCTTGTATAGCTGGGATTTGCAGGGCTTCAACTACTTACTGAGCTCAGGAGGGGGCACACTGGGGGACATAACTTAGGAGACAGCCCAAGCTGAGCCTGAAAACATTTTTTAGATAAACAAATAGTGAGAAGGACACTGAACTCCAGACCCTTCAAACATAGCTGATTACCAACAGGTTCCTCTTAGGATGGTAGGCTCTGAAGAGAGCTAAGTAATTTTATGTTCCCGTGAAGAATATATTCTGACAATACAGCTCATGCAGATATAAAATGGTATTTTTCTTACTCTTTTCCTAGGGTGGCAGTCCCTTTAATGGCGAAACCACAGAGCACCATAATAATGTCATTTGGGCTGGAGAAAGCAACACTTGACCCTGCAAGTGGCCCATCTGTCTCTTTTAAGAAGAGCAGAACAGGATCATGAAAGGTCCAGCAGATGCAATATGGATGCGACTATTCTCAAGACATCACTCCATAAGCCTCCTACTGCCTGGTGGCAGGACTTTGGTATAGTTCCATGCAAAAAGTAAAGCTTTTGCATGAGTGCTCACTCAGGTACACACAGAACTGCATCATCCCTCATTATTATGACAGTAAGAAATTTGTCATATGACATGTAAATTAGAAAGCAATACTTGGTTCTTTGTTTCACGGAAAGATGAGCAAAGAGATTAGAGCAAAATGTTCCCTCATCCATTTTCTAGGAAGACAGAAGCAGAGGGCACTCTAGCACACTGCTCAGGGGGGAAAGAGTGAAGTAAGTGCCAGAGATACTGCTGAACAACATTGGCTGGAAATTCAAAATGCAGTGTGTAACTGAAAGTCTGTGACTAAAAAGGATGTGTCAACCACAGGAAGACTGTGTTAGGTAAGAAAGAGGAAGGTCCCAGGACAGACACAGTCTCTGTGGGCTTTGTAGCCCCTGAACCTTGCTAGGGAAAGCTGCTGAGGTCTTCTCTGGAAACATTTAATAATGAACAGCAGAACTATCAAACCCCAAAATTGGTGTAGACTCACAGTGTGTGTAGACACCCTACTTTGTACAAAAAAACCCCCAAACATAATTGGCAGAAAGCCTTGATCTTATATCCCAAATGAGCTTCCTGTTTAGTGGGTAGTCAGTCTTTCCAAAGAGTACTGTTTAATTGATTTGTATAAAAAGGAAGTATCTCTAGCATGACAGACAGAAAGAAATTCACCATAACATTAGTGAATGTGCAGTTCTTTCACTTCGAAGATTGAAGATTGAGGTCTAGACCCTCGTTTAAATAAATCTGAGCAAAAAACTGACCATTTATTCTTACCCCCAGACCCAGTGAGAATGCTGATTGACAATATGGCTACAGACTATCCCAGAGGACAAATACTTTTCCATTAAAAAATTCCAAAATTTCTTGTTTCTTCCTATTGCAAACAGTAAAGATGTTTGAAAGTCTCAAAAGACTTTTCAAGACAGGAAAATCAATTTCTGCCTAGCTCAAAATGCTCACTAATCTTACTGATCTGGGTGGTATTAGAGATTCAAAGATCAAGAACATATTCTTTATCTGCAAAATATTCACAAGCCTGGAAATACTAGCTCAGTATGAATTGCAAAAGGCTTAGAAGTTGTCCTTAGTTCTTCCAAGCAGATGTGATCACATACTTGATATTTCAGACTCTTTTGATTATATTTGTACTGGTTTACTTGGGTTCTTTGCAACTGATATTTTTCTCTGCTTTTGCTTTACTTCCATATTCTGCAGTGTCATTTTTTTCAGAAATCAAGTTGTATCTTGAAAAGTGGTCATGTTCCTGAGGAGTTAGGATATGTCTAGGTATGTATACGTGTGTGATTTTCCAATGAATGAAGTTAAACTAAGAGATTTCATTATTTCTAGGACTATTCGTAGAGTATATTGTTTTTAGTGTATTGCACTGGTGATGAGAAAAGGACTATCAATAGCCTGAAAAATTAGTGGCCCTGAGAGTGAATCTATTGAGAAGTTTCCTAAACATTTTAATACCTGAACTTGTTACTCAGAAATCTACATTTCAACAGAATATAATCATTAAATTCTACTGATTAGTGGTTTTTTATCTTCTCCAGATGTAAATTGTTATAATTAGTTGCAGATTCCTTGCCCACCACATCATTTTTGCTTCTGTGCAGATACTTTAAGGACTAAAGCTGTCACTGCCATCTAGTGTCCTCAGAGCAGAGATTTGGAGACTATGCTGAGAAAAAAAGCGTTTTCATGCTAAGATTGAATTTCTTCTGCATTTCCTCTGCTAGCAGTAGCTCACAGTACCTCTTATGCTGTTTGTTGCCTTTCCAATATATTAATGAATTTAGCGGACAGCTCTCTGGGTTCTCTCTTTGGAAAGTATAAATGACATTTGCTCAATTCTTTCTCTCCTTGAATGCATAGTTGCACTCTTTAAGCCCTACTTGCTCAGGATCGTGTAACCAGATCCTAGCACAGAAACTAGTCACAAGGAACTTCTGACAGATTCCTTCTCCTGCCTTATCCTTTATTCCCCTCCAAACAATCATTCTTAGCAGCGAAAAAAATGGATACAAAAGGCATATTAATCAGCAACAGTGCATGCACTATTAGGTGAATTTGTAAAAATATTGGTATACATAAAAGCTAGCCTGGTGGGAAGCCACTAATTCTGCTGTTAGTACGTCCTGGGATACAGCTGTCTAAGCCTCCCATGGTCCTTTCTTCACTTAGAGTATCTCAGGGGAAGCAGTCAGTTCAGTCTCTTTTTCAAGAAACTGACATTTTCAATACTTGATGGCCTTGGGCAATATCTCACACAATTCCCCACCAGGGATTTGTTCACCTGGTGCACTAGATCCAGAGGAGAGTCTTCCTTTCCTTTTCCTGGCTGACGGCAGCGTCAGGGCCCCCCTGGCTCTGACCTCAGCTTTCCATTTCCACAGCACAAGCATTTATATTTTCCATTTTTTCTTAACAAAATGCCAGGAACTGAGAGCCTGGTACTTTTCTCAGCTGAGGTAGAGCTAACCACAGAGCAGCGCACGTCTCTCGCTGGGGACACAGAAGCATGAGCTGGAGCCCTGCTTGGACTCATGCCGAAGGCTGCTTCCAGTCAGCCGAGTGGGAAACGGGAATCTGACTGTTTGGGCTGGGGAGCAGCTGGATACGATCATGCTGAAACCTCTGGAAAATACAGCTTCCTATGCAATGACTTTTTTCCCTGCTAAATGTTTAGTTTTAAGAGAAATTCATGTAGATATGAAAGACATTCTTTGACGTCTTCTTGCTTCGCAGTGTACCTTTGCATACCCTGCTCCAGTGAGGCCCAGGTCAGACCTCTGAAATTCAGAGCACTCAAGACTCAATACCTAGCCCTTATGGAAGACTCTTTATTATTATTTTGATGCAATTTTCTTAGCAAAGTTTTTCAGATTGGATATTAGGAAAATTTTTACACTGAAAGTGGTATCAAGCATTGGAATGGGCTGCCCAGGAAAGTGGTTGAGGCACCATCCATCAAGGTATTTAAAAGATGCGTTGACATAGTTTGATGGTTTTTAATCTCAGTTAGGTTGATGGTTGGAGTAGATGACCTTAAAGGTCCCTTCCAACCTAGATAATTCCATGATTCTATGATTCTGTGTTCAGAAACTTATTTCACTGCAGAGTAAACTAAACTGCCCAAATCAAAATTATTTTTCCAGGCACACCATGTCAGTCAAAAAATATTTTGATATATAAAGGAACATGTTTCTGTTTATTATGCATACTAAATTGTTTTGACCTTTTCTGTAACAAATTAATCAATATTGTGTCATATAATAGAACATTTATTTTAGTCCATTATAAGTTATTCGATTTCCTTTAATTTCCTTTAACCATATTAAAGTCTGGAATACATTAATTCACACTTTTATAGTTAGAAGAGACCACTAAATCTGTTAGGTTACCTTTCCTGACCTTCTATGTCGTGTAAATTACAGAATTAATTACCCTCGGTGGGTAAGACTGGCAATTTATGCCAGATATTCAGTGTTGATGGGCTTTCTTAGCGGGCCTGGCTGATTGATTCACTCAGGGGCTGGTTTTGAGGAGGCAGAAGAGGACATTATAGTTTCTTAATTTCTCACACTTTCTGTATAATAAGGACTAATTTCAATTTAGTTCTTAATCTGCAGATGTGAGGGTTCTTTTCTTTTTCCTCTCATTCTGTATTTCTCTCCTTCTCTCTTATCTATATTTTTTTTTCTCAGAGGAAAAAAAAAGCAGAACAGGTTTTTAAAATAGAGGTAAACATTTTGATGATTAAAATGCACACATTAGTGTTCCTGATGTCTTTTATCCAATAGTTCTGTCTTGCTTTTATGACATACACTGTAGGATATTTTGATTTAAGTTGCAGAATAACAGAGTCATAGAATCATAGAGTAACAGGTTGGAAGGGACCACTAGTCCAGCTTTTCTTCAGAAAAGCATGATCTAGACAACATGGCCCAGCACTCTATCCAGCAAAATCTCAAAAGCATCCAATGTTGAGGAATCCACTAATTCCCCAGGGAGATTATTCCAATGGCTGATTGTTCTCATTTTAAAAAATTTTCCTTCTGTGTCCAATTGGAATGTCCCCAGTAATAACCTGTACCCACTACCCCTTGTGACCCCTTTTCCATGTGACTCCTTGTAAAAAGGGAATCTCCATCTTTGTTGTAGCCTCTCTTTAGATACTGGAACATGGTGATAAGATGTCCCCTAAACCTTCTTTTCTCAAGGCTGAACAAACCCAACTGTCTCAGCCTTTCCTTATGGCAGGCTTCCCAGTCCTTGATCATCTTTGTGTCCCTTCTCTGGACCCTCTCCAGCCTGTCAACACATTTTAATGGGAACCAAAACTGAACACAGGATTCCAGGTGTGGCCTAATAAGCACTGAGTCATTTCACAGTATAATTTTATTCCTCCAGTTTATTTAATATTATTTTTTAAACTGAAAAATAATCAGAATCGCACATCATTTGCATTGATTAAAAAAAACCATGACAACCCCCCCCCAAAACCCACCTTACATTGTACTGAAACAATTGCTATAGATATTAAAAGTGACCAACATGAAAAAAAGTGTACTTTTGACTATTTTGATTTGAACATTCAGGTTCTCTGCTGATGTAACTAGGCATAACCTCTATAAATGTCATTTGAACTACTTCAATTTACACCAGTTGAGAACATGGGCTGTGGTACTGTGTGTAGCTTCATGCAAAGTTTCAAACTTCATGATTTTCTTGTTACTACTAGTTACCCAGCGTCATGCAGGCTGATGTTCTCCAGGGAACACTCTTTCCTTTTCTTCCTTTTCTGTCTGCTTTGGAATGACACCTGGCTGCTTCTATACCTTCTGCTTATGCCAAAGATTACAGGAGCATCCATTTCCAGGGCGAGATTCACATTCAAATGGGGATACATTCAAATACCTTTGAATTCTCTAATTTCAGGGATGCAATCTGGTATTATCCTGCTCAGGGAGTCACCATGCAGTCCTGACTCATTCGTCTGAATGACATCTGAATCCTCAGTACATTAACAAGAATTTCACCAAGAGCTGAAGGATTAGTTTAAAAATATAACAATTCTAGTGTTATTGGGTCTATTTCTTGGCACATGCTAGGAGATCCTTGAAAGATACTACATGTGCTCAGATTAATGGGAATTAGTAGTGTTCATGATCGTATAGGATGCATCCAGCATCTCACTTTAATACTAGACAAACTTAAAATGGTGTAATGCCCCTTTAAATGCTAATAATTTCTTTTCTTCTTTCCTATTAAGTTAATTCAGTCCCAGACTGACATACAGCTATATAGTTCCATATATACAGTATAAATTTGGTGGTAGGTAGCCAGTGCTTGTTCACAGAACCTTGCTGCCCTCTAATAAATCTGTACGCCCACAATATTATTTCAATGTACTACAAGCTGCTCTGCAGCCTATGACATGGCACTCAACTGTAATTAGCACCAAAATATGGAGTTAGTATGCAGGACACGGACAATTCTTTTGCTCCAGATGCTGTATTCAAACTGCAGTGGTCCATTGAAGAAGTAGAGATAACCTAAGGAAAAGCAAAGTTAAAATGAATTAATCCTGGGAAAACCGTGTTGTCACGTTAAAATTATCTTTAAATAAAAATTAACCTTTTTGTTTTAATTTTTTTAATATGTCTTTAAAATGCAGTATTTAAGTATTTAGAATGCTGAGATAAATTGTAATAAATTTTCAGAGGTCCTCATTCTGTTTGCCAGCACTGGATCGGTGCTTTAAAATAACTAATATTTTAATTTAGTGACAAGCTCTACTCTACAGTTTTTTACTATACAGCACTTGCTTAGGGAAAATGCAGGGCTTGCCTGTTAATGTTTAAGACTCTGTTTTGGAAGCACTCCTTGAAGAGTTGGACAGGAATGGGCTCCATTTGAAGGAATGGATACATTATAAAATTTCCATATTAAGCATATGACTTTAGGTTCCCTAAGCAAGGTGGCAAGTCTCCTTTGGGCTCCTACAATATATACGTACACAGTTTATAAGAGCACCTTAGCCAGAGGGCAACTTAGATCGGAAATGTGATTCAGCTGAGAACAGAAGTGTTGATGTGAAAATATCAAAATTGCAAATGAGAGATTTTCCCACAGAAAATTAATTTCAATTTTCAATAACAATTAATTGTAATAAAGTTTCATTATCAGATTATGTACCATTTCTTTCATAGACTGCATCCACTCGATCACCAATTCCTGCAAATTCTTCCTCTATCAGCCTGGGGTAGCCTGCTTCCATAACCTCCGCCTCTTCATCATAACTATATTAAACACAAAAGAAAGTAAAAATTCAGAGGACTTATATAGCCTGGGAGTTTGATATGTGCCCTTTATATTCTTTGAAGTTATCCATGTCAGAAGTAGCCAGCAGCCTTTAGGTACCTTGTCTAGTGCAATAGTGAAACTCAGAGCAATAACGAGGACACTGTTCCACCAGAAGTACAAACTCAATAAACAAAAAACTAATATAGCTATATTTTCAGAACTGGCCTCTAAAGTACATATTACATGGAGATGATTGTATTTGAATGTATTGGCACTGAAAAAAAGCATAAATTTGGAGACGGACATGTCTCCATCTTACCTCCAGTACTTGTTTCCAGTAAAAAAGAGAGTCTTGCCAGTGTCTTTAATATGGACGGCTGCATCTATTCTTTTCATTTCTTTTGGGAACCCCATTTCATATATCTTTTTAGGAAAGTCTTCAACTATGTCATAGCCATTCAAAGCCCAGACCTTCTTGCCTGAAAATAAGAGCAAAGCATGGATGAGTCGTTTGTAAAGGCTCAGCTTTGAGAGCAGAATAAAATGAGGATGTCATGATCCTTCTTTTCATACAACTAAAAATCTCTCAGATCACATACTCAGCAGGTATTAAGCTGCTTATGATAACTATGATCCTAGACATCTAAGTGTAATTGTATATCTCCTAATTCACTGAAAATGGTATAGATTAGCACAGGATGAAACCAAGAGTTTGTTTTTTGAGCAAGGGAGGCAGGATGTTTTGTTTTTCTATTGATTACCTTTTACATCACCCACCAAGCTTGATTAAATAATCATATTTTTCTGCCAACAATAAAATTGAAAACTCACCCTTAAACATGAACACAAGGTCTTTGATGGGGTTTTCATAAGCTGCATCTATTTTGTTTGGAAGCTCTGGCCAAAAGGATTTAAGTAACACCAGTTCTGCCTCAACCATCTGAGGGTGCAGTCGCCAGAAAAACCTAGTTCAGAAAAAGAAAATTTTAGGCTTTTTGTCATTCTACAGAATAGCAGTGTCTTTGATCCACTCCACTAAAAATGTTAATGGAGAATTAAATTCTTTTCCAACATAGATTTTTCAATACATAGAACTCCTGGTAGACCTTTCCTTTCCATAGAGACCTAGCTGCAGACCATTTCTATCACTCGCACAATGATCATCTCAAACAACAACTAATGAATCTTTTTTTCATTTAGAATAAGAGAAACACTGCTGCCCCATGTAAGGCCTCTGAATGCAGTACAATTTCATTCAAATAAATGTTAGTAGATTTGTTCACGCTGAAGAAAACTCTGTGGAATTAAATATGTGCACGAATGCCCTCAGTTTTCATCCATAGTATAGATATAGTTTCTTTGAGGCACATATATTGATTTGGTATTTTTTAAATTTATATTTACTCAGATTTTTAGCAAAAAACTGAAATGGTGTTTTCACTTGCTCAAATTTTATCTAGTACCCACCATCCATGATAGTATCGTCTCTTTACCTGTCCTTGAAGACCAGCATTTCTCCACGAAGTTCTGTTATTGCATCAAGTGATAACTCTGCATCACATTTCTCTGGTGTTTTGGGGTGTTTTGGATTGGGATCTTTGTCTCCAGCACCTGGAATCATATAGTATGATCTGAGTTTGACAATGTTAATTTCCTTTCTGGGGGTCATTATATCAAACAGGACATGGAAGAGTTCCCAAACAGAATGATGATTTGTACTGTGAGAAATCTGTACTTTCTTTCTCTCCTTTAGCCAAATACATTCATGGACTTTGCAGCTCAGCTGTGCTGCAAAGATGATAAAAGGACTTGCTTTCTTTATCTCAAGTTTTGAAAGCCCCCCAAAAGTTTTATTCTTTCTGTGATGAAACATGGATATTTCTGTTTCTCCATTAAGACTCTGTTTCACCTTCTCTTTTGAGGCAGGTCAAAAAGTATAAGGACTCTGCTCCCCACCTACCACCACCAAAGGAGACAGTAGAGACCAATTGTACTCTGCAGTGTTACTTCTTTGTTCTTTCTTTTTTTCTTTTTTTTTTTTTTTTTTTTTATGGATTACTAAATCTAAGCAATCTACGTTCCTGAAGTTTGGGTGCCAAGAATCCAGTGAATTGGTCTTAATCAGTCGTCACTGTTTTTACTGAATGTCTGCAGCTCTTTAGTAATAGTGCAGTACATCTGTAACAGGTTGTAATGATACAGGAAATAATTTATAGACTTACCATAGAGCTCTTGGATCCCTTGCACATCATCATCAGGAAGCACAAAACCAGTTTTTCCAGTGTATGTGTAAATTGGAAACATCAGAGCTCCAGGGTCTCTAGAATGTTCAAGTCCCAGTGAATGACCAAATTCATGGGCCGCGACAAGAAACAAGTTATACCCTATAAAAAAGCACAGTGAAAGTAAATGTATAACTTCTTGTATTACCAAAGTGGACTTGACTAATCAGCAAACATTAAAGCACCAATTGTGCTTTAACATAAGGAACAATGAAGGAGACAAGTGGATTAATGGAAGAATGATGTATAATTGTTTCTCTTTTTCTAACTACCGTGGGTTTTGTTTTAATAAGGGCCTAATTGATTATTTCATAGCTGGTGTTCAACCTAAATTTTATTTGACAATGTTGCTCTGTAAGCAGATTTAGATTTCTTGAAAATTCTTGGCAATGCTGGAAAGTTTTGGGGTAAAATCTTAGTCCAAGTTGAATCATGAGCATTTCTGTCAGGAATTCATCTCTGGTAGAGAATGCACTTTGTTTTTAGTATTCACAGAATCACAGAACGATATGGGGTTGGAAGGGATCTGCAGATCATCTAGTTCCCCCCTCCCAAAACAGATCTACCTAGAGCAGGTTGCACAGGAAAATCTCCAGGCAGGTTTTGAATGTCTCCAGAGATGGAGACTCCACCACCTCCCTGGACACCCTGTTTCAATGCTCTTCCACCCTCAAAGTAAAGTTCTTCCTCATGTTTAGATGGAAGTTCTGATGTTCAAGTTTGTGTCTCTAACCTCTTGTACTGAATTGGCTTTAAGGGCAGGAGGGTGAATAACACAGTGATAAAATATAGTGCTTTGTTATATTTGTACTATATTGTTCTCTGTTCTGAATAGGCAAGCTGAGGAATTTTCACATTAGATGTAAGCAGCTGATTTGCAGATGACTTAAGTATGCGTGCTTTCTATATGCTTCAGTAAGGTAATTCCCATCAGTCTGTAATCAGAACTAGCTGGCCTTAAGCTCAGTGAAATACCAATCTGGCAAAATATGTGTTTGTGACTTTTTTTTAATCACTGCACTTAGAAGGTGTATATCTTAAAATTTATCATAGGCATATATTATACTTGCATTTATGACTGGAGATTATACCCGGCTTCCTATGAGTAGACAGTGAACATAATGACTAATGAACAGTAAACAGGCAAAAAAAAATGTGTACAGATACCAAACAGGATGAAAATGTCCATCTACCACCATTTCAAACAATCTCAGGAACTTCTGTTACCTCTAGAATCATCTGACCAAGCTTCATCATCATCAAAATGGGCATCTCCTCCATAGTCTGGACCAGGGGGGAAAGCATGAGCCAGTAATCCAGAGGGTCCATCGAAGGGGTAAAAGTCACCATGTTCTATGAAAGAACATTCAAAACAATGAAATCAATTATCCCGTTTTATCAACAGCAGTAACTATTACGTAAAAATCATTGGTTCAATGTTACCTTTAGTGCCAAAGGAGATCATAATATCCGCTATACCACTTCGTATTCTGGTGAAGTTAAGCGGTGTCACATCAGACCAAACTTTGAATGCTTTTTTGAAAGCTCTGTCTACTTCAGCACGTCTCAGATCTGAAGTGTAATTCATAATTCTATCAAACAGATTAATATCTCCAGTTAAATAGTGTGATTTGAAGAAACTTATCAAACAAAGAGCTCATCAGCTGCATACAGTATTAAAAAAAAAGTCAAAAACATTTCTGTTTTCATTAAAGTAATTCAGAGACATCTGAAATGATCCAACAGCTTTCCGTAATAGGTTTTCTATGCACCAGAAGATATAGAAAATGACATTCTGTATTAAGTCAAATCATACCAGTAACACCCTTTTTTTGTCATATAAAATATCTCCTGTTCCTCACTTCCTGGAGGAGCAAAACATGGTCCTAAAAGATTTTTACAGGCTAGAATCATCCAAATTAAAGTCATAATTAACACCAAATACTGAACTGATTGAGTTCAGTGTTATCACATTTGGAATTTGTTAAAGAAACTCAGGTTGCAGATGGTCAAAACCCCCTGTTGATGACCTCGACCTCACAGTATAAAGGGAGAAGGAGCTACCATGTGACCTTTCAGCACCATAGCTTCTCAAGGTAACTGTCTGAGGTCATGATGCAGGGTTTGCCTGAGCAAGCACGGGCATCTACATCTGGATTGTGAAATGGAAGAGGGACAAGGATCAGTCCCTGCTCTCTGAATGTGCCACATTGCACATAATTGTTTTTATCTACACTGCTTTGCCCAGGACAAGATCTATGTGAAGAAGAGACTAAACCAGGTAACCAGGTCCAAAAGAGAGCTAAGGAGTCACCTAAAGATTAAGTGATGTGAGGATCCGTGGTGAGGTGCATGATCTTAGTCCCTACCTCTCCTTTATTCTGTGCCCAGAGTGTCTATATGGAAGCCAGAAGAGGAGTTACTGGTTTTCACCACACCAGCTTTCCTCCATGATGCAATGCAATGCAAAGAAATCGTGTTTGCTTCCTTGGGCTGTAAGGTGAGCTTAGGGGACCTTTCCAAAAGGGCTACAGAAAGGATTTAAAATTGCAACATGAATTTTGTCAAGCTCAATTGCATCCTTCTCCCATCAACCTCATATACTGAGCACTCTATTGGACAACAAAAGAAGATAATAACAGTAATAACACTCAAAACGCCATGCATTTACCTGTATGTCAAATTAGTTTTTGACCATTTCAGTTTTCTAGGGAAAAAGTTATACTCCCCCACATCTGGGACGCCACACCTTGGTTTCTGCATCAGCTCATATGTATCTTCGTCTAATTTGCCTGTCACTTCCAAGCCAAAAAATGCTTGCATTTCTCGAAGTTTAGATGCCACCGTGTTGGCACTCTTCCTCATTATGCCAGAAGGATTTGGACGGAGATCATAGTGATTTCTGAGATAGCGCTAAGATGGGAAAAGAATTATTAAGCCTCGTTTCCAAACAGTTGTAACTACAGAACTTATTATTTATAAAACATGCAAATGAATTATTTTATACTGTACCTCTGCAAACTGAAGGTCTTTCTCTGTGAATTCATGGCTGTCCTCAAGGGGAATAGGGATTGCCAGGCAAAATGGCAAACCCAACAAAAAAAAGACAACCGAAAGTCTTGATTGTATCATGTTGGATTTGTGAAGTCTGAAGCCCTGATGTTTTAGAGAGCAGTTACCTTTACTTTTATAGTCCCAACCCCATGAGTCACCACTTAGAGACAATTTAGAACTTCCTTGTCACAAAAAGTAAACATGCTTAGACGGCTACTTTTTCTCTCCTCCCCAACACTGTGGTTTAGGCATCTGTTGTCCCACTGAGGGCTCTGAAACTGTATCCTGGTATAAACACAGTCTCTGAATATTGACATAGTTTGTGGGAAGAAATGGGCAGAAGCAAACCACACTTTTTTATTATTTTGCAATAACTTACACTGGCAATAACTTTGCAATAGCTTTACTAGAAAAATTGTTCTACTACTTGCTAGACAATATAATTATATAACAAATATATATAATATATATATAACAAATTTCGTGATTTTTAAAATAAATTCTGCGTCTTTTCAGTAGTTACACTAGTTCAACATCAATTTTTAATAGTTGGAATAGATCATACACAGTCCTGTTAATAAATGTTGCCTTGGCTGATAAGAAATACCATTAGAGAGTATACAACAGGGTATTACATTTCCTTGTTTCTGTAAGGAAATATAACTCAAAAACATTAACACAAATTTTTAGACTTTCAGAATAATTTACTGCTTGAGATGTACTTAAACCCAGAAATACTAGGTATAGGGAAAGAGTTCTGAATATTTTTTTAATTATTATTAGTAAAGCAGGTCATTTAAAGTGATTATTTTGTACAATCTGTCTTCCTTAAAAAAACCATGAATTTAATTTATTTTTATGAGGGGAGTACAGAAATAGATCAATGATATAACTACTAGTCTGAGAGAAGCAATCTACCAGCTACAGTAGGCAATGAATCTGTGTGTCTAGAAAGACAAATATATGTGATTTTGACTTACGACTGGATAATAGGATAAATCTGGCATTATGACAGACATGGGCATTATTATACTTCAAAGCTTAAAGATGATTTTGTTTTCCCCAGAATCTCAGCTGCTGCTAAGATTGGTGTTTTTTACACTGGGGGTGGTGAAACATTGGCACAAGTTGCCAAGAGAGGTGGTAGATGCCCCATCCCTGGAAACATTCAAGGTCAGGTGGAATGGGTCTCTGAGCAACCTGCTGTAGTTGAAGATGTCCCTGCTCATTGCAGGGAGGCTGGACTAGGTGACCTTTAAAGGTCCCTTCCATCCCAAATCATTCTAAAATTTTATGATTCTAAGATCATATCCTGTGTCCAAAAGCATGGGTCCAAGGGGAGATGTTGTTTCATATGAATCCACTTTCCTCTTTCATGGAGGCCGTTCTTGCATGGAAAACCGTAGGCAGCTTTCTGATAGACACTGGTACACTCTCTCCAGAATCGACTACCCTGCCATGGATGTTGCCTTGTTGACAAAACAGGAAAAGGACAAAAATCTGTGAAGTTGAATGTGTAAAAGCTCAATTTGTTACTCAAAAAATATTAGCCTTCTGTCCTATGATGACAAACAGCAAAAGCAAATAAAGCTGCGAGGCATTTGTTATGTAGGCTATTTCTACCTCACTGCCCATCTCAGCCAGTGCTAAATACAGTTCCAACTAGGGACAGGCAACATCTGTTCAGACAGTTTGTATGTTCTCCTTTATACTATCCATCACCAGCTGTGAGACTTTTTTATGCAGCAATGGTGGCATAAAGGCTATTAATTATCTCACCTTTTTAAGAAGTGCTCTTCCCTGAAATGCTTCAGGAGGAGCACTGAATCCATATTGCCAGTGCCCTCACTGTGCTACACTCCTTGGTAATGCAGACTGTCAGATTATGTATACCTTTAATTCTTTCATTCATGTTGAGGTACTCGGTTATGTGGTAAGCAGAGTTTATAGTGAATTTTTCTTTTTTGTCTGGAACTTAGGAGCAGTGGTGTTGCTTTTCTTTCAGGTTTTCATGGCTGTAAGGAGTACTTTCTTGAGACCATGAAGCCACAGATGTTCTGCAGAACAGTACCAGACGTATCTCAGAAATCTATAAGTAAAATAAATAGCTTAAAACTCCACAGGTAACATTCCTGTGAATTCCAAGTGTTTTCAAATTAGATTCTGGTACCTAAGAGAAAACAATTGTATACTACCATTTGTATATCATTGTCCTTTGCCAGATTTAACTAAAAGATTTTTATTCTGTGTCAGGCACTTATACCACTACTTCTTCTCAGCTCTGATGTTGAAATCTTTGCTTTTGAAACAGGAGAAATTAAAATCCTATTTGTGTTCAGTCCATCACACTTTATGAGAGAATGATGCCAAATTATTCCTGACTGGTTTCAGGGTTGCCTTAATAAATATAGTTTCACTAACTGGCAATTAAAAGCAAGTAATCAGAGACAATATTTGAATGATATAAATTTAGAACAGGAAAAAATAATTATTTATCTAGGCACAAGAGTAAAATTAAAGAACAGTGTCAGCCTACTGAATGATCTTCCAAGGAGGTGTGGAGCCCTGTTCTTCAAAACATTTAAGTTGCAGTAGTCCAAGCAGTAGTAAGTAGAATTGTCTTGCATGAGGAGAATGATACATTAGGTAGGGAAGAATGATTTGCCACTTTCTAATCCCTGTGATTTTGTTTTTACACAGATGCTCTGATGTCCTGTGAAGTGATACCCTTTACAGAGCTGTCCTGAGAGATTTCCAAGGAATATTTGAAAAACTGTAAAAAGTAATTATAATAAAAAATTAAAACAGGCAACTTTTCTCAAAAAAACCCTGCTTTTACTAGATTTGTGTAAAAAGAGATGCATAAATCTGGGTCTTTTGCTATTACAAGATAATGAAATGAACAAGTGAAAAGATAGTCCACTGTTTTGAACAGATTCTGTTAGTGAGTAAAAAGAGAAAAAAGGCAGGGAGTCTGTAACTATTCTGTTTCAGAGAATAAATAAAAATGCTAAAACAGAAATTGATTTCTGAAAGATTGCATGTAATGAGCCACCTGAGAGTGGACTATGGCTGAATCATGTTTTCTGCACATGCATTGATTCCCTTGGGAGCCCTGGCCATGTAAATATACACTATCCAATATGTTTTCTTACACTTTTTATTGCTATTTATATTACACCGGTGGCTAAAAGCATATACTGAGACACGAATTTTTATGTCCTCTGTACACAAACTGAAGAAACACTGGTGAAGGACTGAGCAAACAAACACATGAAAATGAGCAGTATTCCCCCTTTTTCCAAAACAGCATCGCAGACATAGTGTGTAATTTTTTTTAAAGGGGAGACAAAAAAGCCTTGACAGAGCTGGGAACTCAGTATAGACCTCTGAAGTTGCTGTATATTACCTTCATATATTGACTCTTTAAGGCCTCAAGCAAGTTTTTAAAGTTGGCAATGATAGATGACAACTTCAAAGCCTGCCACTGTTGGGCAATGTAAGATATAAAAGCTATGGCTCAGGCTCAAATGATGCCACTGTCTGCGTTTTGTTTTTGTTTTTGATTTTGTTTTTAAGAAAGGAGTTAAAAACTGTGGAGAGAGATGTAAATGAAGGTAAAAGGAGTTGGCAGTGGTTCACAGGCCTTGTGCTGACCCCAGTGCAAACAAGCAAGCATGGAAAGTTACATTTTAAAAGCACTGAAACCCACAAAACTGCTGAATAGTAAGATTTCAACAAGCACTGCAAAATTTCTGCAGTTCTGTCATCTTGTGGGTGTGGGTAAAGTTAGCGGAACTGATGGTAATTTTCACAGGCACAGCAGAGACTGGAACAATCATGTCAGTTTTGCCCCCCAAGGAAAAATGGGTAAAGAGGGATGGGAGATGTGGCAGGAAGAAATGAAGTGCCTTAAAGAAGCATTGAAGTACTAATTATTTGAAAACAAGAATGATGCCAGCCATATGGTTTCAGTGTACATTTTGTTACCGCAAATAATTAAAAGGTGTCATGTTTTGATTTACACTCTGCATTTGGTGCCCAAAACAGCCCTCTATAGTGAACGTGGTGAATGCTCTGTGACCCTGAAACAGCAGACACTTCACTTAAGACAAATAAACAAAAGTCAATGGATCGGTTTGTTAACGTTTCTTACCACAAGTTTTATTTCAAGTGGAAAGTCTCCAGTGCCTACGGCTACACCATCACATTTAGGTCAGCTTCCTCTGGGAAGAAGGACGGTATTCTGAGGCCTATTGTGCAGCTGGGTAAATGGAGTCCCAAACTAGTTTAAAACATACATTCTGGCTCTGCTTCTCCAGGTGGGACTCCATCTGTGGGACCTGCTGAAAGAAGGGAGCCAAAGACAACCGAAAATGGTTTCTACAAACAGCTCTTCAGCTGGGATGGCAAGGGATGATACACCAACCCGACTCCTTTTCATATGAAACAGCCTCTGTGCCATTCGCTGGCAAAAAGATGCAATTGAGGTGCCCAGAGGTATTCAGCAAGGTCCAGTGCCAGAGGCAAGAAGCAGATAAACATGTTTCCAAGAGGCTCTTGTTTGAATGAGTCCCTGCAGACCCAGTAGAACCACTAGGTTATATAGAGGCAAAGGGAACCATGGATGGGCTGCCTTTCTGTCAGCCTGCAGCACAAGGCAGCCTGCAGCACAGTGCCTGCATGACCTTGGCAGGACCTGGGGGCTGCTGCCACCCTGGGAGCTGCTGATTAGCAGTACCTTCCTTCTGGTTCCACTGAGCTCCACGGCAACATTTGGCCGTAGATGATTAAAGGAAGTAAATTTGGGCTCCTTCCTGGGTGTTGTGTGTCTAAACCCTCATTATAAGCAATGAAGTCTATACATTCACTATCCTTAAACAGCCTCTCAGCTTACACTAATTACCTTGGGATTACTTCAGCTGCCCGCAAATAGATATCTCATGTTTGAAGGACAAGGAACTCTCATCAGTCCTACGTCATATCTGACAGTCTCATGCAGATGTCTTGGGTTCCCTCCTGCATCTCAAATGTCATTCTTCATGCTGCTATGCTGAGCCCCTCACAGCTGGGCTCTGCTGACTGTCATGGAGTCGACTGCTCTGGAGCCCTACCATCTGATGTGCACAGCGATACTTCAGTTTAGGTGCTTCAGTTCTAAAGCTGAATTTCAAGCCCATTTTCTGCTGATGCCTGAGTAAGCCAGGGGCCATTATGTTGCAGAGGTTTGTTGTGTTGCTCTGTGAGGTGGAAGCTCTGCAGATGGAAGGCAGTCGGGCGCTGTGCATCCCTTACCAGGACAGTGGTCCAGCTCACAGCTCCACCTGGCCTTGGAGGAACAGGGGCTTCCGCCTCATGCTGACAGCCAAACTAAAAGAGAGAAAATGCCTCAAAGAGGTGCAAGAATCAAAGTTTTCTCTGTCCAAGCAACTCCTGCACAGGTAAAAAATCATGGGGTCCAGGAAAACTGTCCTAGGGAAGCAAGGGTGCCCCATTCAGCTGTTCCACGCGAGGCAGCAGCTGCAAACTCCCATGGACCATGCTCTGCTCCTCCTTACCACTCTGAACACCCCTCAGGACTAGAACTGGCTTCCAGTACACTTCCAGCTCTGGTCTAACCATTCTATATGAGCTACCCACAACTTTTTCTGCTTCAGTATAAATGTAGCATGCTAAATTATCTGTTATAACTTGGCAGTTGTCACATTTTTAATAGCTTTTTTTTTTTTTTTTTGCATACGCAGTGGTATGTCACAAGACACTCCCCCACTCAGGGCCTGGCTCATTTGTTGTACTTCTCACTGCAATCAAGCCAGTGGTCCTGTATCAAGGCTGCAGTAACCATTTGAGGAAGATATTTATAGCAGTCGCTCTAATTGAATTTTATTGATTCTTGAAAGAAATATATGGAACCTGTTAAAAAAAAAAGGTAATTATTTGAAGAATGACTGCAGCCATTATGCTCTGAGATTGTAGAAGTATTTTACTCTTTCATAACAGTTACTTTATTACTTTGTAAAATGTGGCACCCAATTGTCAAAATCCAATATACTCTGTTTAGGGTCTTGCAGATATTCCACACATGCAGGATTTAATGCTTAATACAAACTTGTATTAAGCACGAACTTTACGTGCTTGAAATTATTTGAAGTTACACATAATTTTGATTTAGTACAGTGACCCACGCAGAAGATATAGCCTCTATTCCTATTTGTACTGAGACAAGATCAGCTTTCTTTGCAACAGCCTTGCCCATATATTCTTTCCTGAGATTGATGAGCACATCACCCTTACCCATCTCCTCAGAGCCTTCTTCCATTGTAAAGGTTCATTGGCTGGTCACATCAAGCACAAAATATCCAAATATCTCTAATGCCAGCGAACCGCAGGCAAACACTGAGTTTGTGTCTAGCAGACATATTTCTCCTAATGAGAAAAAGCTGGTCAACAGTATAAAAAATGGAAAATGAAACCCCAGGAATCCAGTTTAAAGGTAAAATCTTCTATATTTGCTTTTGAGACAACAACCACCTTACTTTTCTATTTTTAAAATCCTAATGTTTACATTTGCAAACACTCACAAAAATATATTTAAAGACTACCTCAGTAGCAGTCTGGATCTCTCACACTCATAATTAGGTCTTGGTATGTTTTGATTTATTTTATTTCATGTGTCAGCCCAGAAATATGTATAATATGGCTTTGAATTGTTTTAATTTTAGTTCTTTCATCATGGTAAAATATGTTCCCTTTCTGTCAATTTACTGTTTTAGTAATATTCTATAGCAAATTTATTCTCAAATCTTAAGACCTCCACTATGAATGGATAACCATTGTTCATAGAAAGACAAAGTTCATTGCAGGTGTAAAAATCAACATTAGGAAGATAAAAATATTTGATGATTTATTTATATAGCGATTTAATGTTTCTCTCTAAAAGTTTGGACACTCAGGGATTTCAATAAACTGTTTGGATGAAACATAAATTTTGCATGTTAAAGGTCTAAGTGGAGTTTGAACTTAAAAATTGTGGATTTTACACCTTCAGGAAGGAAAATGGTCCCTTTAGGGATGTGAAATAAAAAGTAATGTAATGTCTTCTGAAACGTTTTTGTTCAGACTACTTATTATTTATGAAAATTGGAACTAGGAGTCTAATAGAAACACACACATCCTTCTGTCTCCACAAGCTCTTTTCTCTGATGTATGTTAAGACATTTGCTATTAGTAATGAAGACCCCTATAATTTCTGACTCAGCTTTCTATTGATCACCACTTAAGAGCACTATATCTTCTATGTCATTTAAGTGTTAACAAGTACCATCATTCCTGAATCCAGGCATTTCAAACCAGTGCTGACTCTAGTACCTAACCCTGAGAAAGCCTTTGTCATCTTTGGTAATGTAAGAAGAAATGCAACAGAGGAAGAGGACAGGTTAATTATGTGGATTTTGAGGAGAGGAGAGAAAACCTCTCTTCAGCACCAGTGAAAAATATGAGAGTTGTGGCTGTGGTTCTCAAGATAATGATCTATACTGAATGAAGTATTATCAGACACTTTCCAGATGCATCAACCATTAAAAGTACAGCTTAATTGAACTATATCCCTGATGCCTTTTCTTTTCCAAGAGAACAACTACTGTAATTTCCACATGGTTGTCTAACCCAGATTTCTTTTCAGGATCAAAGTCCTCCACATATCCACCCAAATAATTCAGAATAACATTAAATGAATGAAAAAAATTGCATGGAAATTACTAAAAAGAGATAGCATCACAAACCCTAAGGACAGGTGCTTGTCCCTCAGAGAAAAGCGTGGAAGAAAAGATCTTTAAGTGAAGCTCACTCTGAATTTTTTATTTGTAAGGAGATTTAGGAGTAAAGCTATATATTTTAAAAATATTTAGGAAAGGAAGTATGATTCTTAAAGCCCTGATTTTTGCTTGCTAACCATATTCATGTTGTTTATACAGCTGGGCTTTCTAAAAGGCAGTTTGTTAACTTTATTGCAAAAGCTTTTGAGAATAAGGGGATGGGTGAAATACGTCTGATGCATAGAGTTTTATAGGAAGCACCACAAGCAAGTGGTAAGCTTAAAATTAAGGTTTGAGCTACTGGTAAGAAATTACTAAAGGAGGATTTAAGAAAATTTGTAGTGCTACCTGGCAAAGTGTATGTTTTCAACTATAAAGGTTAGTGCCACAGAAATAAATGTCTCATCTTTTTCTATTATAAAGAAATATAATACAAAGTTGGCCATACATTTAATTAAAAACTCACTACCTTTATGGATCAAATTCAGAGGCTACCAAGATGGTGGTGGAAATGAGCACCTGCCCTGTCAGAAGAGTTTGGGGAGCTGGGCTTGCTCAGCCTGGAGCAGATACGGCTTCAGGGGGACATAACAGTAGCTTTCAGTGTCTATAGGGAGGGAGATCTCTGAGGAGCTGGAGCCAGGCATGTCACTGTGGTGGAGGGCAAAAAGGTAAGAGACAGTGAGCATTGACTGGAACAGTCACAAAGGGTCACAAAGATGATTAAGAGCCTGGAGCATCTCTCCTACGAGGAGATGCTGAAGGAGTTGGATCTTTTTAATCTTGAGAAGACAGGGGGAATCTGATCCACGCTTACAAATACTTAAAGCGAGTGTGTTAGGAAGACGGGGCTGGTCTTTTCTCAGTGGTGCCCAGTGACAGGACA
>BJBW01008959.1:260-64256 GCA_004320125.1 Scolopax mira
AGGCCACAACTGGAATACTGCATCCAGTTCTGGGCTCTCCAGTTCAAGAGGGACAGGGAGCTACTGGAAAGAGTCCAGAGAAGGGCAACAAAGATGATTCAAGGATTGGAGCATCTCCCTTATGAAGAAAGGCTGAGAGAGCTGAGACTCTCTAGCCTGGAGAAGAGAAGGCTGAGGGGAGACCTTATTAACAACTATAAGTATCTAAAGGGTGGGTTGAAGGAGGAGGGAGCCAAACTCTTTTCAGTGTTTGCCAGTGAGAGGACGAGGGGTAACGGGCTCAAGCTGGAACATAGGAAGTTCCACTCAAATATGAGAAGAAACTACTTCACAGTGAGGGTGACAGAGCCCTGGAAAAGGCTGCCCAGGGAGGTCGTGGAGTCCCCTTCTTTGGAGATTTTCAAGACCTGCCTGGATGCAGTCCCAAGTAACATGCTCTAGCTCTAGGCAATCCTGCTTCAGCAGGGGAGTTGGACTAGATGATCTCTATGGTCCCTTCCAACTCTAAAAATAATTCAGTGAAATTCTGTTCCATATTCCTTTGAAATGTCATATTCAGGTGTTAGACTGTTGTCCAGAACATTTGCTTTGCGAATTATGTATTCAAATACTTTTCTTAATGTGAAAAGTTCTCTGTAATTTAGAAAGACCTGTAAAAAGAAATAATTCCATCAGTGCAAAATTATTAGTCAAACTTATTTAAACTTTTCAAGTTTTGAAAGTAATATTTTTAAGATCTTGCAGAAAACATTTTATTTTTTAACTTATTTTTTTCTGAAACATCATATGTATAGAAAAATGATAATTTTAATTATGTTATACTCATTTTCACGAAAGTTTAAAAAAAAAGCATAAGGTATACAGTGACTCCTGGCTTTACATATGTCAACACTCAGATTTTTAGATGTATTTTGAAAAGTCATTGTTTCTTTCTATTTCCTGCTTTTTCTTTCAGGGTTCCTTGTTGATTTTTTTTTAATTTAATACTTCTTCTTAGGAATTCTAATGTAATTCAGTAGCTACTTACATTATTCCTAAATCTAGAAATTATGCCTTTTTTAAAGTGTCCTAGTTATATTATTTTTCACTATTTGACTCATCTTTTGCCATGTATTTCCTTGTTAAAATATTATCAATGAGAATTCTGCAGTGATAAACAAGTCTTTTCAAATTAACTTTGCTTTTTTTAGCTGCACCTTGATTTTCTTCTGTATATTTCTGATGCACTGATTTTCCAGTACCGTACTATAGAATTGGTGGATAAGGAATGTTACATGAGACTGGAGCTATGGTAAGGGATACATGAGAAGCATCCATCCCTCCAACTATTTCAAGATTTCTTACTAGACATGCTGCTGCTGTTCAGGCAGAAGAGTAACGAAAGCCATTAAAGCCCAATGAATTGATTTTCCTCTTCCCAATGTATTACTAAGACTTACTGATAACAGCTTCCTTTTGCTTTTGCCTTTTTGCCTGCTTCTCACAGTCTCTTCCAACTGTTTCAAGCATTTCCAGCCACCATCATCTGAGCCCACTGTCTCTGCAGGAACAGAATGACCACACAGCAAATGAAAACCGTGGCCAGGGACCAGCAGGACTGGCTGACTGGGCGAGTACTTTTAGCTCACTCATAATTTGTGTAAGAAGGGCAAAACGCTATTGGAGTTGACCATATCACTTCAAAATACAAATGAAGTATATTATATTAGCCAAGATAGGGCTTACAAATGTTACAGGATAGAACAGGTCAGCTCTGGGTCTGCTACAAATAAGCAAATCTTTGTTTAAGCAAAGTTTAATTAGATGTCCCTGACAAACTGTCAGAGAACTCCAGGTTTAGTGTTACTTTTAAAGTCCTGATGCTATTCTTCGGTATTAGACCAAGAAATTTTGTTCTGTTTCGTTGTTCTGTTGTTTCTTTATCTCCCTTCTCCTAAACAGTCACTGCTTCTAAGCTCTTTGGTGTTATATAACAGTGATTTCTTTTACCCATCCTGAGCATATGCAATACACTTGACCATCACATCACACTCCCACTAGCATGCTTGGGTTAAAGAATTCAGGTTTATATTATCATTAAATTCAGTTCAGTGACAGTAATGGCTGCACTGTTAGCTTTTCCACAGTTCCTTACTTGCTGTATTTTTTGGCCAGGTCATTCCTCATACCTCTTTTGTAATCTGAATGACAACATATCCTACTAAGTCTGCAGTGCATCTGTGATTTACCAAGTGCCCTTAAAATTTCTTGGAATCTCCACCTGCAGCAGTACTACCTTCAGACTAGAAATAAGGATGAATTGCTTTTTTGCAATGAGGGCAGATGTTTCACATTGGAACAGGTTGCTCAGAGAGGTTGTAAATGCCCCATCCTTAGAAATGTTCAAGGTCAGGTTGGATGGGACTCTGAGCAACCTGATCTGGTTGAAGATGTCCTTGATTATTGCAGGGAGGGTGGAGGGGTTGGACTAGATAACCTTTAAAGGTCCCTTCCAACCCAAACCATTCTACAATTCTATGATTCTGTGTGATTTTATGCTAGAGAAGCACCTGTGGCTCTGGTATTGTGTCTGAACATCATGGCTTTCTACAAGACGTAGTACCTGTCTTCTTTTCAGATACCTTACTGGAGGATCCAAACAAAAAGGGAATTCTTTCTGTCAGTGAAGTGTTGCTGGTTAATAAATATGGCAGGGTTATGTAATTTGAATGGATGTTTTAAAGAAGACCCAAAAGTTTGTCCTTCCAAATAAATTTGTTCAAAGATGACCTCTGTGAATCATCACGTGCGATTAGGTGGGGAAGAGGGGAAAGTGTAAAGGTATGTCTATATATTATGCAGTAAATTTTGCATGAGAAAAGAGGGAAGTTTGGGGGATTTTGCTGTCTTCTAGTATAACTAAGTATAATATCTGTTTCAGCTCACCCCAGTCATTGAAGAATTCCTTCCATTTTATATTCAGCTGAAAACTTTAGAAGCCAAAGGCTTAATAGCCTGATGAGCTGTTCCTAGTTCATTAGTAATTTTGATAAAAGTATCTCATTATTTTTCAGTCCCCATCAACTCACTACTATCAGGGCATGAATTTTTAAGTAAATCAAGGAAATCACTAAAAGGACATAAAGCTGAGTAAAGAAAGTGAAAATGCTTATCTGCTCTGAATGCCTCCATCTCCCAGTCAGTCAGGTACCTAGGGAACATTCCTGGGATTACGTCCAATGTAATTTCACTGTTAGTGCACATGAAGATGTTGTCTCCTAAGCACCTCATGCCTCTAAATCTTGTTTTGTTACATTCAGCAGTAATTTTTATGTTTCAAGATTTTGTGTCTGAATTGCATGTAAAATTGTATGACAACTTCCTTCTTAAATTTATTATTTGGTTGTCACTGTTCAGGTCTGATGCTTCTTTTCATCATACATGCCTGTGTATTTTAGTAGGGCGGTTACGTGTGCTGACACTGATGTATAATTTACAATGCTCTTTTTGCATTACTGCATAGCCCTTTCCTCTGTTTCTGTAGTACCTGTTTATTTTATGAAATGCCTAGTGGAAATTTCAGCCCAGGATGTTTGATTTTTTTGCCTTCACTAGTAAAGCCCCAAGTCATTGCATCCCTTTCAGGGTCAGGGCAGGTTGTTCTCAGCGGGCCAAGGGTGCCTTGGCTGGTTGGAGCCAGTAGGAACTAACTGGTCAAGACACTTCTCCACCATGTCTGTCACCATCCCACTGGAGCTGCCACAGGCTTGGGGAGCACTGCCAGCCCACCCAGGGGCAACAGCCTCTTTGTATCCCTCCTATAGGACCCCCAGATGGAATCAGGGGAGAGTATGGGGGAAAAAATGCAGCCTCAGAGCCCCAGGCAAGGCCTTAGGCTGAGGGGCCGACACCTGCTGTGGACACCCTGCTCCTGCTAGGAGGGATGACAGGGCAGCCACAACTCTGATCCCTGAGTGTATCACACAGCCAAGTGACTGGATGATTATTGCAGATATATAGACTTCATGGAAGGGCTAGGCTTTCTTTTATAGAAATATAGATGTCTATGTCTACAGTAAAATAAAAACCCTGACTATTTCATCAGCAGAAGGTAGACACAGCCAGCAGGGAAGAGGAATAAAGCTTTCCCTTTTAAGAAATGACTAGACTTGGAGAGTAGCCATAGATTCAATGTCCTCAATCCTTACCAAAAAAAAAAAAAAAAAAGAAAGGAAAAATAGGAATTTGTGGCCTCAGATCCTTGCAAACAAAACCCTGTGAAGTCAGTGAAAACTATACCTATGCAGACCTTGAGCTTTTGCTATTTAATACCCTAGGGGTAAAAGCTGAGAAATAAATATTTGAGCTGTAGAACTTTTGTGTTGCTCTCTAGTTGCATCTTACTGATCTTTAAAGTATCCTTTCCATTGCCCACAAGTAGTCATGCAGCATTATGTGTGAGTATTTGAGGTATCTATACAGAGCAGGAAAATATCACATGAGATCTTGAGGGCAGCTGTAGCAGAAGACTTAGTGCATCACAAAGGATGCTGGGAACCTGTGCAAGGCCAAACAAAGTGCTTGTAAGGTGCTTAAAAATTAAGGATGGAATTCATATTTTCTGCTGTAAGTCTAAATGTCAGTCTTCTTTTTTAAACGAATGAAGAGATAAGCAGCTCCTAGAACAAGTTAACTTTATTTTTAGAGGCTGTAGGATAGAAAAGCTTACTTTTTGGAGTTACATGTTTCATTTCTTTGACTTGGAAATTAGATGATTTGTTCTAGGTGTTTATTTCTAAGACAGGTAAAGTTACATAAATCTCATATTCCATGTGTAACTGACAGATATATCGCAGATGGAGGGAGAATATAGGCTGGACATGATAATATAAGGTTGGCATCAAGCTTCTAGTAAATCCCTATGTTAGGTGTAGGATTATAGTAGTCAGGCTTTACATTTCAACTCTGTGTGCTACTATATTTTCTGTTGTCATTCCTCTACTCAAAATTACCTGTTTTATTTAGGAATGCTATAAGCTGGTTAAAACTGTGCCTGTTGCTTGACAAGTCAGTGCACTGTAATATGGATTTCTGATCTTACTTTCATATTAATACCTATATCTGAGTTGCTCTGCTATAAGCCACATGCCCAGAAAAGAGGCACAAACACATAGTAAGTCATACGATGAGAGATGAAAGGGATGCAAATCTCCCTAATCCATACAATGGTTGCATGTCCAGTCATAGTGTTCAGGAGCACACTGGGTTCAGAAAAGACACTAACCTTTTCATACATCTTATAATGGGATCCTGCTAAATTTAGAGATTCATGGGAAACAAGTTTGCTGGAAGGATGCACAAAATCTTTGCATAAATCTTTCACAAAGTCTCTAAGAGGCTTTACAATATCTTAAAATTTTCAAAAGAAATAATTTTATAAGCTGAATCACCGAATAATGTTTTAAGAGTGCATGAAAAAGAAGAGTATTTTGCATTAATACTTTTTCTTTAAATGAAAAAAAAAAAATCCTCCCAAATCCCCTAATTAAAAAATTTCCTTAAAGGGAAAAAGGTCACAAATCAAACATAAAAGCACACAGCCAAATTAATAATCTGATTTTTTTACATCTTATATACTGACATTCCACTTGAGTAGTTTATTCACATCTTTATGACTTCAAAGTAGAGTGATAGTTACAATTTTGCTGATAATGTGGTCCTAATGAAACTAAGGGAATGTAAAGTGCAGAAAAAAGTACCTTTGTTTACTTAATTTTAATATCTTTAGGTTTCTTTTTCACTTTTTTCCTGTTACCTCTGAACTAATTTTTAAATCTACTATTTTTTCCCATTTGAAACAACTCATTTAGATTAATTACATTAAAAACATGGAAATTGAGCTATTATAAATATCTAATGCAGTTGGTGCAAAAAAAAAGAGTTAACAATGAAGTAAAATTTCAAAACATTTATACTTACATAATTGGGCATCAGGCATGCTGTGATCACTGTTTATCACACTAATCAATATTGACCTACCTATTGCCTTTTGTTTTACACTTAGATTATTAACTTGTATAAACCAAGACTGTTCACAGCAATAATAAATAGTAAGATCCCATGAAAAATTTGCTCCGTGGGGACTGCAGGGAAATGAAGTACCTAGAGGTAAAGCCAAAACAAAGTTTGATTATTTCAATAAAATCTTCAGGCAGTTTTCTAAGTGTGACGATGACATCTTCAGAGCACCTTTTATTTACCTTAAACTCAATGTATGTGTGTGTATCTATATCTATATTAAAAATCTACCATTCTTTTGGCTAAAAAAGCTTTTTTTAAAGCTAATAGCTAAAAGCTACCACACAAATGCATTTTCACATAAAAGTATTGACATGAAGAGTGATAATCCAATGAAGTAAAAACAGCACAATGAAAAACAGAAGGCAAATCAGGATTTTTCACTGGAAAGCTATACAAATTTAGGCAGCAATACTTTTAGGTCAAAAGCATCAAAGACAATGGTACAAAAGTCATCCAGACCATAGTAAATTAATGTTAACATCATAGTACTCACAAACAAAATTACCTTTGAATACATGAATTCCTAAATTCAATATAAAGGTATTGTAGTCAGCAGTAGTATATCAACAACCTATATTTTCTTGTGAAAAAGGCCTAATCCTGCATTTTAACTGCAGAAATTACATTTACCAAAGAATAATTGGCTGTAGATCTGTCAAATTTTGTGGTTTTATTACAGTAAAAAACAATCCTTTCGCTTTGATCCGTGCACTTTTCTTAACACCATCCAGGATGCTTCTCCAAGAGTATTCTACTCTTCAATTAAAATGCTAAATTTCCTGTAACTTTATAATCTTTTACCTGTGAGAATGCCTACAAAAGTGTGGTAGTGGTACATCATTTTTTTATTCAGAACGAGAGGATACTCAAAGATCTTTCAAGCATCATTTACAAAATGTGGCAGTGATTATGACAAATTATATTCACTAACCATCTTATCATGTTTTGGCTGAAAGAAAAATTAGTGTTTTGCAATTGTTTTATTTAGATTAAATATGAAACTATAGAGATTTTATATCAGGTTCACTGTACATACAAAATACATGCACCAAGTGTGGTTGGCATTCTGTTGAAAACATTGTCATTAAATGAAGATAGTAAGGATGTCAGGTCTGCATTGATTAGACACAGGATGTGAATCTTGAAACTTACTATGCAGATAAGTGAGAAAATCACAAGTCTAAACTACCAGCCAGTTACTGTTTCAATTTCTTTTCTGTTGGAAATACCATATGTTATCTGAAAAGGCAATAATTGAGACAAAAAAACCCAAACAACAAACCCAACCTTTATTTACACAAAAATTAATGTAGATAATTTCTGAGATGTGTTAGACTAACATCCACCACTTTATTCTACCCCTTAAATGGATGGACCGTCATTTTGTAGCATGAGTCGGTTATAGGCCACTGAACAGTGGATTCACTGGCTTTGCTAAGCTATTTATAAACCAAGAACAAAAGTCTAAGCCTTCTTAAAATAAGGCTTATTTTGAGCCATACAAGCCTTTTACTTCCATTATGAAGTCATTCTACAAGAAACTATAGTAGATATACTTGAATTTATTTACACAAATAGACACAGTAAAATTTGAACAAGTATCTGGATGACAAAGCTATGTATGTGAGAATCAGTGACACCATAGCAATGATAATGGAGCAACTTTATTACCAAGCTACAGTTAGCTTTCTTGAAACAGCGACATCATTGTTTCAATAATTTAAAAGCTGAAAGCATAGGTGACACTGAAACCAATGATTACGCATATAGAGGGAAGAACAAAACTACCCAATGTCTATAAAAGAGGTCATGCATGCAGAAAACCTACTAACACAAATCATTCATGACTATCAACCTCAGTAAAATGGTAATAACAAACATTAGATTCAAGAGATTAAATAGATTGTTAGAACAAGTAACAAATATCATTACTGAGGGATCAAAAAGAAAAAAAAATTCTCATAAACTGTTTGTCTACTACCTTGAGATATAGAAGAAAATATAAGATCCATGTATGTATATCTGTAAATGCATTAAGATTTTCAGTTCTCTTTCATAATTTTCTGTGTATTGATTGCCATACAGATTATGGCCTCATGACACTTTCTAAACCAGTGAGTACTGAGCATCTCAAGTGGAATTTTTTCTGGCTAACACTGACGAAAAACTTATCAGAATCAGTGACAAGGTTATGTTTGTCCTATATGCAGCGTCACTTCGGTGGATTATGTTTGCTATGTATGAAATAGATTATCAATTTATAATTTATATTTTATGTGTGCTATGGGATCCTGACACTAATAACTTCATACAAATCAATCAGTTCATACTTCAGGGTGGTAGATAATGAGAGGTCACCTACACTTTACAGAGTCCATAAACACTCTTAATGCAGGATTGCACAGGAACAGAGCTTTAAATAACTGCTGAGTACAAGCTGGAGCCTTGATTCAGAAAAGACTGAGAAATGGTCTTCAGGTAACTTTTTGCTTCATGAGTTATCTTGGGTTTAATACTATTTTTTTAATACTGAATGTTGTATTCAACATCCATGAGGTCTTCTCTAAACGAGTCATCTGAATTTTACATGCTTCCCACTGAAGATCGCTGTTCTTTAATAATCTGAAACAAGTTCATTAGTCCAATCTGATATTTTGCTAAGCATTTGGACTCTATTGAATTCTACTATATTAAAATAGAAAAATTAAAATGTCATATTTTTCAAGAGAGATAATGTATTCCTGCCAAAGTATCTTCCTGGCTTCAGACAAAATTTTGTCTTTCGTTATGTGCCTGACCAGAGTGTTTTCTATGTACATGTGACAAGTTTTGGCCCATAGCAATTGAACAAAACTTTGAGAACCAGGTGACAATACAGGCTTTTCTAAAAAAAAAAAAAAAAAAAAAAAAAAACCAAACCAAAAAAACCCAAAACAAAGATGTAGAAAAAGCAAGCAAAAAAATCACCTATTTTCCAAGGTCAATAGAAACTTCTTTTTCTTTTTTTTTTTCCCTTTGTTTTGCGTTTTGGCATTTTATTAATGCTGTCTAGATCACAGTGCAGGAAAATGTAGCCCGATAATAGCACAATAATAAAGAATCATGGGGAGAGAAAGATCAATTTGTACCTACATGAAGAATTAACTCAATATGTTTGGGTTCTTCAGGTACGTAAATAACAAGCAGAAGCAGTAGGAAAATATTGTCCCACTGTTAAACAGGAGAGCTGATGGCACCCTACTGAAAAGGCAGAGGTTCTCAAAAGTGTCTTTACCAGCACTGTTGGGCCCCAGGCCTTGGGAACAAAAATTCGGGTTGATGCAAACACAGACCCACAGTCAGTGAAAGAAGATTTCATATGCAAACTATTTCAGGAGCTTGACCTTTAGAAATTGATGGTCTGTGTAATATCCACTCAAGAGTGTTAAGAGAGCTGTCTAACATTATTGTGAGACCATTCTCCATAATCTTTGAGAAGGGAATGCCACAGAAGACTGTAAGAAAGAAGCCCAGCAGTCTTACTTCAGTCCCTGGGAAAGTTTTGGAACACATCCTCCTGGGGGCTATGACAAGTCAAATGAAGCACATGACTGGGAAAAGCCAGCATGGATTTATCAAAGGAAAATTGTGCTTGACAAACCTTATCCCCTTCTACGACAAAGGAACCCACTCGGTTGATGAGGGGTGAGCAGTGGGCATTATCTACCTGGATTTCTCCAAGGCTTTCAGAATGGTTTCCTACAACCTCCTCCTAGAGAAATTGATGCATTATGGTCTAGATAAGTAGTCTGTGTGGTGGGTGGGGAATTGGCTGTCAGGTCATACACAGAGGATGATGGTAAATAGCTTCTTTTCAAACTGAAACCTGTCACAAGTGGGGTCCCCCACAATTCAATATTGAGCCCAATGTTGTTTAATATCTTCATAAGTGATCTGGATGATGAAATCAAGTGTACCCTGAAAAAGTTTGCTGATGACACCAAGCTGAGTGGGGAAGTGGACACTTTGGAAGGGAGAGCCACCCTGCAGAAAGACTTGGATAGGCTGGAAGAGTGAGCTAAGAAGAACCTTATTAAGTTCAACAAGAAAAAGTGTAAGGTCTTATACCTGGAAAACATGATCCAGAAGTCCAGCACTACCTGAATGAGGAGCAGCTCTACAGAAAGGGACCTGGGGGGTTTTGGTGGACAAGCTCAATATGAGTGAACAGTGTGTTGCTGCAGCAAAGAAAGCCAACAGTGTGCTGGGTTGCATCTACAAGGGCATCACCAACAGAGATAAAAATGTCATTATCCATCCCTACTTAGTGCTTGTCAGGTCACACCTGGAATACTGTGTTCCATTTTGGTGCCCGCTATACAAAAATAGGTGTAGACAGACTGGAGAGGGTCCAGAGAAGGGCCACAAAGATGATCAAAGAACCAGGAATCCTACCATATAAGGAAACACTGAAAGAACTGGGCTAGTTCAGTTTTGAGAAAAGAAGACTTAGGGGAGGCCTTATCACCACGTTCCAGTATTTAAAGGGTGGCTACAAAGAAGATGGAGGCTCCCTCTTCACAAGGAGTCATACAGAAAAGAGGAGTGTGTACAAGTTACTCCTGGGGAGATTTTTCACAGTAAGGACAATCAGCCATTGGAATGATCTCCCCAGGGAAGTGATTCCCCAGCACTGGACATTTTTAAGATTTAGCTGGACAGGGTTCTGGGCCATCTCCATCTTGTTTAGACTGTGCTTTTGGCAAGAAAAGTTGAACCAGATAATCCTTTGGGTCCCTTCCTGGTATTCTATCATTCTATGATTTTATAATAATGCCAGTAGAGTTTTCATTATTTTTTGATCAGGGAAAATGCTAGCAGAAATATGGTCAAAACCAATTTTCAACAGCCAGTTCAGTGTTCTCAGGAATATTAAAGTCTACTATTCTCAGAGAAGTATTTGAGATTTTTTTTGGAGTTTATTTTTTTTTTTCTAATTATAGTTCCATATAGAGCTCCATTGTATGTTGTATAACAATAACAAAAACATAGGAAAAAATTGATAGTTTTGGTTTATCTTTGATTTTTATATGACCCAAAAAAATAAAAATTCATCATTTAAAATCTTAAAATGGTTACAAAATTCCGACACAGCCTATGGCTTTCCATTAAATATGTACTATCACTGAGAGTGCACAACCATTAAAATTATCTTCCATCTAAATAAGCACAGATAGTAATCAAGCTGTCAATGTGTCTTGTTTAATGAAACTTGTTTGGAAAATTGCCTCTTTAAATGCTAGTAGTTCATATTAGAAATCTAAGTATTGCTTTTCCTTTGGAACACTCTTTTTGATCCCTTAACAACGAATTCAGTTGTCCAGAAAAGTGTTCTATTTCTTTGGCCCAGTTGCTGTTCAGATAAGTGTTCTGCTTCTTTGGTCTTAAACCCAATGAGCCAAATTTTTCATGCTGCAAGATAATAACTTTAGAAATATATTGCTACAAAGTGACTTTTGCTGAGCATACAGTGATGCAAAAGATGCTTAATGTCAAGTTTTATAGCTGCTGCCTTTATGGCCTATGCTTTTTTTATGGTATGCAATGTTTACTGTTGCATTTTTCTACTTCAATATCCAGCAAAGAAATTAACTGAAACTATTAGAGACATGCTGTAGCTGATGGAAACAATAAAACAGGGAACTGTGTAAGTAATACCTCAGCTATGAAGAGCTATTTTTAGTTGTAACTTTTGAAGAAGGTTTTTTTTTTTCCTTTGTTTTAAGTTGGAGATTGCTGGTATACCCAGGGAAAAAAAATGTTCATCATTAAAATGTATCAAGAAATATAAAAGCACATTTGTGCACTAAAGCACTCCATGCAAAAGCTTCACCTGCGTAGTACTGTATGTGCTACCTAATCAGGCTTTTCTGCTCCTCTATTTCCATTCTTTTCTGCCCTTCTGCCTCATTCACAGGAAAGACAACTGCTTTACAGCAGATAACAACATAGACTATCTTAAAGTAAATTTTCTATCTAATATCAGGTACAATATTGAAGTACCTGAAGATCATACAACAGGGAACTTCTATGCCTCACCTGTTCTTTTCATTTATGAAATGTTCCTGCAGTCCTCTCTTGCTTTTCATTTTTTGGGAAGCCCTCCAGAAAAGAATCTGTAAATGCATTCTTAAATGTATCCTTCCTTTAAGAGCCCTCAGAAACTAAAACATGATTTCACATAAATGCCCACAGGTGATTACATGGCTGTAATCCCCTTTGACTCTAATAGCCTTTGTTATTACTACTTGTTAATATATAATTCCTGTTTTACATTAACAAAATATGCATGTGAACTAAATTATCCACTGCCAGAGAAGCAATGGTAAATTTCTGTTTAATGTCCTGATTGCTATTTTACTCTCACTGGTCACTATTAGTTTTAATCTGATCAGACTTCCTTGTGTATTCTGTGATTATTGCCATTTTAAACAACAGCCACAGAAAAAGTTAGTTTATTAGTTGACTCTGTGTGATACTGGTACTGGGGCACTTGGCATGTTTAAAAAACATGTAGTGAATTATTGAATAAACACAGATACTCCAGAAATGTTATCAGTAAAAGAGTAGTAATCTCAATAGGAATATGTGTAGATAAATGATCTCTCCCCCCAACTACCTGACAATTTTGCATTTGTACTCTGAAGATCTTCTTTGCTTTAAACTTTGCTTAGTTACAGTATCATATTATGAGCTGCTCTTATCTCACATCATTCCAATAGCTGTACTTGGATTCAGTACTTTACACTTAACAGCACATTGCAAGTGAAGTCATGACGATGTTTCTAGATGTGTAACATAGTATATGAGTACAGTAAAATGAGACACTCAAAAATCCATTTTACCACATTACATAAATTACATAGGGCTAACATATTCCTGTCATGATTTAATGACTGTTACTTATTCCTGGCGTTTTTGAGATACTAGTAATCTTAACATTATGTCCCTGATTCACTAATTGCTAAAAGTAAAATGGAATTTATGCAGCCTCATTTGGGTGTCTAAAATGGTAGCAGTGGTGAAAGTAGTTCTCTTCCATCAGTGAATACAGATAAGCATATTCAGAGCACAGTTCATCTTACTACAAGACAGAAATCCAAGGATGATGAAAGGAAAAAATGGCTACAGTCTCTCTATGCATCGTGAGGTGTGGAGGTCTGACAATTAGTGGTCTGAGGAAGTCTGACCACTAGTCCAGATTGGTTTCCTAACTAGTACTTCTTTAAAGTAAAAAGAGTCCTTAATAAGTCTGTATTTTCTAGGGTCTTATTTGGATTTTTTCCAGTTTGCTATGAATTATTTTTTTCCTCTCATTCCCTTTCGTTCCTATTAACCATAGAACAGATTTCAGAATTGTACTCTTCTCAAAATTCTTAATTAAAACTTTCCCAAATCTCCCAATTATTACTACGTTACATCTAGCTATTTGTAATACTCAGAGATGTTCATAATTTTACTGATTTTTTGAGAACTTTTTTTTTAATATAAAAACATCAGTTTTAAAGCTGTCATTTCTTCATGGAAAAAAAAAAACCAACATGATATATATTTATACCTAAGCAATTAGCAGATTTTAGTTCAACTCACACTATAACTTATGCTATATATACACGGAAGTGGTAAGTGACCTGCTCCAGCACCTAGACATAAACAGGTCTATGGGCCCAGAAGGATTTCACCCGAGGGTACTGAAGGGAGCTGTCGGAAGTGATTGCAGAGACACTCTCCATCATCTACCAACAGTCCTGGCAAACTGGGGAGGTCCCAGCTGACTGGCATCAAGCAAATGTGACGCCCATCCACAAGCAGGGTTGGAAGGATGGTCCTGGGAACTACAGGCCTGACCTCAGTGCCTGGGAAGGTCATGGAACAGATCATCCTGAATGCCATTATGCAGCACATGAAGGACACCCAGGTGATCAGGCCCAGCCAGCACGGGTTCACAAGGGGCAGGTCCTGCTTGACAAACCTGATCTCCTTCCATGACAAAGTGACCCGCTTGGTGGATGAAGGAAAGGCTGTGGATGTTGTTTACCTGGACTTTAGCAAGGAGACTCAGTACTGGGACCTGTTCTCATCAACATCTTTATCAATGATCTGGACAGGGGGATCAAGTGCACCCTCAGTAAATTCGCAGACACCATCAAGCTGGGTGGGAGTGTTGGCCTGCTGGAGGGAAGAGAGGTTTTGCAGAGGGATCTGGACAGGCTGGATCGAATGGGCAGGGATCAACAGGATAAGTTTCAATAAGGCCAAGTGCCGGGTCCTGCACTTGGGTCATAACAACCTCAGGCAGTGATACAGGCTTGGGGAAGAATGGCTGGAGGGCTGCCTGGCAGCAAAAGACCCAAGTGTGTTGGTCGCCTGTCGGCTGAACATGAGCTAGCAGTGTGCCCAGGTGGCCAAGAAGGCCAACAGCATCCTGGCCCTTATCAGGAACAGTAGGGTGAGTAGGACCTGAGAGGAGATCGTCCCCCTGGTGAGGCCCCCTGGATCAGCACTGGTGGGGTCTCACCTCAAGTACTGTGTCCAGTTTTGGGCCCCCTACACAAAAAAACATTGAGGTGCTGGAGCGGATCCAGAGAAGAGCAACAAAGCTGGTGAGGGATCTGGAGAATAAGTCTTATGAGAAAAGGCTGAGGGAGCTGGAGTTGTTTAATCTGAGGAAGAGGAGGCTGAGGGGAGACCTTAGCATGCTTTATAACTACCTGAAGGGGCAGAGAAACAGGGGTCAATCTCATCTCCCAAGTCCCAGGAGATAGGACAAGGGGCAATGGCCTCATGTTGCACAGGGGAGATTTAGATTGGATATTAGGAAAAATTTCTTCATGGAGAGGGTTATCGGGCATTGAAATAGGCTGTCCAGGGAAGTGGTTGAGGCACCATCCCTGGAGGTGTTCAAAGGGTGGGTTGATGTATTGCTTAGGAATAAGGTTTAGTGATTTTTGTCAGGGTTAGGTTGATGATTGGACTAGATGATCTTTAAGATCCCTTCCAACCTAGAAAATTCTGATTCTATAGGCTTCAAATCTAAAAATCAGTTCATCTGATGACTTTATTTTAAATTTTAAATAATTATACATAATTCATAATGACTTTATACAAGGCACAAAATGAGATTTCTCGTATTTGCTAGGTTCCTTAATAATCACTATGATAAATTAATTTTTAGCAAATTTCTTAATAAAAAGAAACTTACATGAGTTAACTATATGTCCATCTGTTTTCCACCTGTTTCTCAATATTTTTAAAAATGATTGATCAATTTCTGCCAAATTTGAGAAGCGTGAAACTATTTATCTTCTGTTTCATCAGTCAAGTGGCTGGAATGAAAAGGCTGGCCCGTATACTTACAGTCGGAGAAGGACATCAGCTCATTAATTTTCTGTTCTGTTTGGCCTGTTACCAGCCAAAAAATAATAAATGGATCAACTACCATTTCTTATGTAACTGGCAATTCATGGGTGAATGAGGGAGTATCTTGAGAACAGAACATGCAAGGTCAGAAGGACAAAAATATACAGAAGTGTGGAAGTTACTGAAAGGGAAAATATAGATACAGGACATATGTCAGGGGAGTTGCATTCATTCTGTCATTGGACCATAGTCCAGAAAGCTATGGGAAATCAAGCTGCACTATTTTCACTGCTCAGAAAACAATTTCATCACTTTTGGTACAGATAAATGTTAGAGAAACTACTCATCCTGTTGCCTGTCTGATTTGCCAATGTACAGCTTACCTCTGCCAATGTATCAATGTGTGCCTTGTTTCATACTGTATTTATATTGATTTTCACTCACAGCAAGCCCTGGTCATTGATAAATTCTCTATAAAGTTTTATGCCCTTTTATTAACTGTCCATTCAAATGGACAGTAACCAAAGGCATACACTACCATCAAAAAAGGAACAATTTACATTACATTGCATCCTAGAAAATAAGAAGTATTTTGATTTTGCTTGTTTCTTCCTTGATTATAAGCTCTTATAGTAAGGACGATCATTTACTCTTTGATTATATTGCACTAAGGTATTACAGGCATTACCACACTACATTGTTAAGTGACAACAACAACTAGCTCTAGTTAAAGTGGAATGAACATGAAAGCACTGTCATACTTTGTATTCACACTAATATAAAGTATAATAACAGTAAAAAAATATTTTTTTTTGAGAATGTCTGCCCAATGACACTGATCATTTGTACGTTTTCATCACCTACTTATTAAATTAGACTCTTGCAAGTAAAATTGTTTAACCAACAAAAGAAACAGTATTCAGGATTTTAAGCTTTATTATAACTCCACTGTGACAAGTACATTTTGAAGAAAAGTGTAATTTATCTAATGAGATGGCAGAAGCTTAAAAACCTATAGTGAAATCACAGATGCCTGTTTTTGTATGAATATATAGGTTTCACTAGTTCACTTGTTATATCATTGCTAATTCACAGGTTTTGATTAATGCAAATTTTTTTTCAATTTTTTTTAATTCTTCTTAATGTAATGAGTCCATTTTTATTTCCTTATTTCAGGCTGCTGACAACACCACTTCAGTATCAGTGACAGGAGGCTGCAGTAAATAGGTCAGAGCAATTATCTCACAACTTTCCTTTCAATCTCCTATCACTTTAGGACATTAGGTTGTAGACATGGTGATGAAAATATCTTTGTCCAGCTCAGCAACATGCTGTGAGAGGTAGCTTATGGAATAAGATACTGAGAAAGACAGCAGCATGAGAAAGTATAAAAATATAACACGAGGGACAGAAACAAAATGTGTCTGA
The DNA here is from genome assembly GCA_004320125.1 of Scolopax mira. Lineage (NCBI taxonomy): Eukaryota > Metazoa > Chordata > Aves > Charadriiformes > Scolopacidae > Scolopax > Scolopax mira. Next base: position 17,148 of record BJBW01008959.1, read on the forward strand.
CATTTAAGTAGTATAAAAGGGTGAGACCTGATTCTCTTTGCAATTGCTACTGTAAATCAGGGATAATGCTATCGAAGCAGTGAAGTTAACATTAGTTTATCTGAGAAGATATTCAAAGTTTTAATTTTCAAACATATCTACCCTTTCTTCTAGGGAAATAAAATAAGGCAATTCTATGTGATGAGACAAAAGGCAGACGGAAGCCTATGCATCAAAATTAATTCTTCATTAAATTTTGACCTGATGTGAAACTTCCAGATCAGTGTACAGTGTTGTAGACTGAATTCAGTTTGTTTTTCTGTTTTCTTTAAGCAAACAGCAAGCTGTGTACTTTGACTTGGACAGGGATTTGGTAAAGAGTTTGAATACCATGATATTTCAGGAACTGAGATGTGTAAGCTGGAAAGATGACTACTAACTAACGTAGGGTACTATCTGGATTGTTTATAACTGTGCTGAGAGGAAATATATTGGACTAAACGGAACTGAAAGTTACTGATTTTTCTGCACAAAAATACAATAAGAGTGAGCAATTCAATCAACAATTGAAACCAATCAACCAATTCCCTATTGCTCTATTGTTGAAACCTCAGACCTCACACGTATGAAACCTAAGATAGAAACCTATCAGAAAGAACTATATCTGTTTCATTGATCATGGAGCATTGATCATTTCTGCCTTGTTATAAGTGCAATTAAAGTTCTTATTCATTATTTTTTCTCTCTTATTCTCTCTTATTTTAGTAATATTTGTGCAGGGATAAATATCTATCAGAAATTGAAGGACTCTGTTGGGCAACCGTCTCTCATTTGCAGCTGACAATTTCACCTATTTCTGAAAATATTCAGAAAAGCAAACTGGTTAAAATGCAAAACCCAAGAACAAAACCAAAGAGAAAGAATGAGGGTAAACATTCAAGTATATTTTAAATGATTAAGTAAGAAACACAAGCCACAGATTACCCTGAGGGTTTATATTTGGATTTGACATGCTTAGTGTGGAAAACTGTATTAACTCATTCCAGGTCCCTCCATTCAATTATCATCCTATTTGTAATACACTTTCTAAGAAAATCCTTTGGACTAGTTGGAAAAACATAATAATAGATCAAAAGCCTGTTTATTTCAGCATGAACTGCTTGATGTCTCAGTATCAAATGACATAAATTCTAAAAAAAATCGATCTTTGGCAATTTTCAAGCCTTTTTTTTTTACTATTTTTTTACCAAGTTTGAATTTCAGCTAAAGCAATCATTGAAACATATTCTTACCGAGCTGATGTTGCCACAACAAATAAACTTGGCATGAATTGACATTAATGCTGTTGCAATTTGCAAATTGATTTTTAACAAGATCTAATTTTTTCTTCTGGATTTTTCTGTGAAAAAAAATAATTCAGTAAAAAAAGTTTAGTCTCTCAAAGTTATGACAGCAGCAGAACAGAGTTGTTGCACATTTTGAGTCTTCATTCTGTTACTTGTATAATGCACTTATATAAAGTGCTTATATACTTACCTGAACGTTTGAGATTGACTCATTTAAAAACAAAAGGAAAATATGAATAAACAAGACAGGACTGACTCAGACCCAAACAAACAGTGTGAACAATTAGACTCAAACCTATTAATATGTGAGATGAATGAAGTCTAATACCACATTTAATAAAGAGTGTTCAGATATATGCTATGTTCTTAAACACTTTCCTGTAGAGTCAGTGTGGAAAGCAAAGCTTTTACACAGTATTGTCCTTCTCTGAAGATACAATAAAAATGGCTATCTTTAACTCATTATTTTCTTCCTGTTTATCTGTTCCTTATAAGCTCAAACTGCATCACAGTGTATTAGAGGAACAATTATGCTATAAGCACAAAAGTAGAACAGCAATGGCCTATGGAGCGCTATCTACCCAGACATAAGTTATTCCTGTCTGACATAAAGAAGGAAAACTTTTAAGAGGCTAAAAATATGAAAAAATAGAATGTCAGTCTCAAAAATTTAAACATTGCATTTGATAACAACTAATACTCTGTTGAACAAAATTGATCTACAAAATGGGTTTTCAGGAATTTTGCCTCCATGGTGTAACTAATATCCAACAAATATCAAAAGTATCTTTGAAATCCTATGTTCAGAGACAAGGCAAAAATATGTTAGATGATCTAGGGCACAATAACTAGCATACAGAGGAAAAAGAGTAGTTCATTTTTCTCCAGATGATGCATCAGATCAAGTAATTGCTGAAATGCTGATGCAACCTTGGATGGAAATGATAGCAACATATAAACATAAACATAACACTAAACACTATAGGTAAACACTAGGTACATAGCAGATGACCAGTGATTTAGCCAAGAAGAGATAGAGTCCTGTCTTACAAGTGTAAATATTTTTATACTATGTTATGTCATGTCACATTATGTAATGAACTGAACTAATAACCTCTAGCTTCCCAAACAAGATGAGGATGAGCTGTAGCTACCCAAGAAAGCATTTATGCATGCACTGTGCTATTACAGGAGAATGCTAGAAAATTAGTTTTAAAACTCCTCATTTAACATTTTTTTAAGATATCTGAGATGGCTAACAGCTATGCTTCTAGATGCTTAACATTCTAAGTTTAACTCACAGTGATGTCCATTTTTTGGAATAATAGCTTATCCATCAGGAAGAAGATGAGTTGTATTCCAAGTCCAGCTCAGGAAAAAGAGGCTGGAACCTGCATCTGCCACACTCCAAGGAAATAACTCTAAGCACAGAAGGTATTTGGATAGTAGGTTTTCCAATTTCCTGTAGAAACTGGCACATTCTTTGTCAAGCTTGTCAAGTTTAGAAGACTGATATCTGATTGGAAAATTCAAAAAAGGATGACTTGTTTTGTACTCATAACTCCATTTTGAGGAAGAGGGCTCTGGACACATTCTGTCTTCTGGAAAGGAATAATCTAGCACCAGCTAAGAACAAGTAAGAGAAAAGAAATGCAGGATATTCCAAACAGTAGTCTTCTCCACACTTCTTCTGCCTTTGTTACTTTGCATAATAAAAATCGAGATTCACTCAACAAGAGTATCATCTTGGATAATTAGTACTTAGGGCACTCGCCCAGAATAGCTGAGACCTGAGCATCTTGTGCTCTTCATAAAATTTATCTGATGCTTGTTTAATATAAAATTGTAAATGCACATGAAGTCTTATTAACACAGACACATTCTTGCCCTGACTTGCTGGTTAAGTAAGTTTTTAAGCCATTTGCATTTGCAGTTGATTTTTTCAGCCTGACCTAACATAATAGTGCTGGTGGACAGGGACATGATTACGCAGGTTATTTGACATCTTGTTAGATTCTTCAGGGAACTGTTTTGGATGATAAATTAATTTTAAAAACAAAACAAAGAAACAACCCTGCAAAATATTTTAAAGTATTTGAAAGAATTCTAAATTAAGAACCTATTCAACTGTAACTTTTTTTTTCCTGTAACTTTTCTGCCTAATTCCTAAGCACTTATATATTTCTAACTTTATAAGAACAAAATTACCTGTATAAACTTGTATTCTGTATTTCATGATGATGAAATTTCATGCATATGTTGTATATATATTATTCATCATAACTAGAGAAGTTTTCTGCTAAGAGACCTTCTGCTAGTTATTCTGTTTTGAACTCTCTAGCTAAATTATAAATTAGATTTTTTTTCTAAGGAGAGACACTTCTGAAAGAAAATTATTATTGTTCAAATCCTCTAAAATATTGTTAATTTAAAAATTAGTATAGCATTTAATGATTGTCTGACAAAAAACTCAGACCATTTCAGAGTTTTTCATAAAATCTAAGTCAACTTCTTTGCTTGGTTTTGGTGTTGGTGATCAGTAGCTAAGAGATATTATGCTGCTTTCTTTGTTCTAATATTGTAGTACTGACAGCCACTCTTCGTTAGCTTTGACCAAAAGCACTAACAGAGCCAAACTGAAAGATTCATCAGGCTTCACATTTTAAAAGTGTTAGATCTTGAAAATCTATCAAATTATTTTCATGATTATGTTCATAGAATGCCTTTGGAAATGTGATTTGATTAGGCAACACATAGTGTGTAGGTTGAATTAATGATTAACACTATATAAAATTTGTTGAATATGTTAACTTTTCAGTTGTTCTTGGTATTAATGAAAATTAACAATCCTACTGACTATTTAAGTCAAAATTACCATACAGGATAACAACCACTCTGCTATTTTTTGGGTGGCTTAAATATATTTTTAAGCACAACAGCTCCATATTAGAAACATAGCTGCATAGTATGATAAGGAAGATTATAAAATTGCTTAGCAGTGTCTTATAACAATTTTTAAAATTACTTTTCGTTATCCAAAGTCAAAACCAATGTGATATATAGGATGCATAGGAAGTAACATTTTGCATTATACCATTTTATACCTTTAATTTTAATAGTAAAAAATGTCTCTTCAATAGGATAATTTTTTTTCTCTACCCTGTATGTGTAAAAATATTACACTGTTTAACTTCTGAAAAGCATGAGGTTTACAGAAGAATTTTTTTTTAAAAAAAAACAACAACAAAAAACCAAACCCCCAAAGTTAACTAAGGTATTTTAATTACAGAGACTATTAATGTCAGTAAATTAAGATACTTTTCAGTATCTTGTTCAATTTCCATTTGTTCAAAATTATTGTCTTTATCAGTCCTATCCAATTGTTTGATATTTGTCGCACTAAGTGCTGCAAATTTGGCCTCATCCTCATGGTGTGTCAAGCAAGGACATTACCTCATAGACATGTCATAATGATGAATTAATTAAAGCTGGGGAAGTGCTCATATTATGCTAATGAACTGCACAGCCAAAGCTAAAAATAAGTAACTTCAAAAATAGCCATGGAAACCTTTAGAGAAACAATTATTTCATTACAGGGCACGTTTAAAGAAATGAATGGTAACTCAAGTGAACATAATTATTTTTCCAGTTATGCAATTTCACAACAGCAACTAAAAAACAGCAGTGAAAAACTTCAGGTGATATAGATCAAGGCAGCTCCATGGAGTTCTGTTCAATAGGACAATTATACATTACATTTTTACTTGTTTAGTTACTATACCTGTGTTTGACATCTGAGATACCACTCAGCTTCCTCTTAACTTTATCATTAAAAATAGTATAAAAGTAAAATATGTACTAAGGTCTTAATATTTTGTTGCACATAGGAGCCCTGACTGTGCCTTGAGAAAACTCACAGTAGTGCCAAAAATGGGTAATACATTAATTAAAATAAGTGTAATGTGCAGATGTTATGATAATCCAGTATTAATGGGTTGTTGATAATGTTTTACATCGTTCATTTCTGTTTGCTGCAAAAGGGATGCAGAAGGATGAAAATGGAACCGCACAGCAAATTTACACTAAAAATATTTAGGCCAGACTGAAACAAAAATCTTGGTTGTGTTTAACCACTTCAGTTCAGCTTTGATAATTGGAAAGACACCTGCTAAATGGCTAGTTAAATTCAGTGGGTTCTTCCCTTTTTGATCTGAAATTTCCCCCCGGAGCTTTTGTAGCAACAGATACAACTTTCCTGATCTGAGCAGTCAGGTTATTTACTCTCCAAATAAGACCCGCTGGAATTAGAAAATGGGCTGATAAGTTCTTAATATCCTGAGGGACAAAGATGACAGGTAACGCTCTAAAAACACTCTGCATATACAGATTTCATTAAGAGGCCAAAAAGAAACACAGAAAAAGCATAGGAGCCTGTGACTCTTTCGTTTAAAAATACAAGTGATAGAGATGAGATTTTTTGATATAATATCCTACCATAGAGAGAGGTTGAGTAGGTTTAGGCATACATCAACCAACTGTGATTCAAACATGCTGTCACTGCTCAAGCACATGACTCAGCCACCAGGTCAGAAGCTAAATGCAGTGTTGCAGGTGTTCAATTCTAGTGAAAATTTCCACAATTATCATGCTATTTCTTGGATAAACTTGACTATGAGCTTTAAATACAATTGACAGTCAATAATTCTTATCTCACAACACTACTCATATAGTTAATATAGTGTCATAAACGTGAGATTCCAGGAACTTCAACAGTATTACACATTTCCATTACTGTAGAAGCAGGCTTAAGGTAATCCAATGCTTTTTTTGCTTTTAGGGGTTCTGTTTTGTTTTATTTTCCCCATTTTCATATCGTTTCAACAGTCTAAAAGTGTTAAATAGTCTTCAGCATCTATATATATCTATATTATCTACCATAAGAAGCATAATTGTTCCTAGCTAAAGGTCACTGTAAGATGTGCAAATATAACAAGCGTAAGATTCTCATAAACAAGTGTAAAGACAAGGTTATTAAATTGTGACCACATTCTTTGACAGTGCATTTAGCCCAGTATTTTAACAATAAAGAACCAGGGATTATGCTATTGCTATCCTGAGCCTAGTACTTTTTTTCTCTTGATTAGGAAAAGGATTTGCTAAGAACATACAGTCACTATTTCTTATTTTCATATTCCAAGAAAATCCACTGGCTTCTGTTCAGCAGACACTTGATATTCTTTTTCTCATTCTAATCAGTGGTATTGTGTACTGCGTAAAAAAAATCTCTTGCTTTCTTTGTTGGTATTACAGTTGTAATCCAAACATCTTTGGAGTCATCATCTGCAGCTAAAACTATGTTTATATTTGTTGTCTAATGATTTTTTTTTCTTTATGTATAACATTTAAGTTCTGATTATGGTTAGAAAAATATTATATATCCTTATTTTCCTTGAAGCAAGAAGATGTTCCATGCAATTGTAAGAGGATGCCTGATGCTCATCTTCTTTGATGATGTGATATAATCTCAAATTAATTCTACCATATATTGTGACTGGGACCAGAGCTCTACAATATCCTGAATTCAAAATTTTTAGACAAATGTAGACACATTAAAAAAACATCTCAACCTATTTGGCCTCCCCTGTCAGAGTGTAAAAGAAAGCTGAATAAAGTATTATATCTTCCATGGAATAAAAACAAACATTAAAGAAAAGCTTAGTATCTTTTCAACAGACCCAGGATCATCAAGCGAGAGTCATACCTATGACCTCTTCCCTGGTCATACTTTAATGATTCCTAACATGAAGTAGTTATTCTAACACCTCAGAGCCCTCATTCCACTTCTGAGGGTATCTCTTTTTCTTTTAGTAGTCACAGAAGCTGTCTTAGCTGTTTCTGCCTCTTATTTCACTCTTTTAAATTCAGTGTTACATCTCTGGCATAACAGCAGAACATCAGCAGAATATGAATTTTCCAAAATGGGCATGCTTGCTAGAAGAGTTTCTTGAAAGGGTGCGATTGCCTGGTATTCCCTAGGAACAAAGCAACACCAAGTTCAGCAGGAAATCATATTTAATAGGTCAGTTTCAGAATTTGACACCATCACAAAGCCAAAATACAGGCTTAGTCTAACTTGAATGCAAGAAGATCTGATTATATTTCATTGCTTTGTCTTCCTTTTTTTCCCCCTTCCAATTTCTTACACATTGTTTCTGCCATTCCTGGAGGTGGCTAGGCTAATTTTTAGTGCTTTTATAAAGCTATATTGAAAATAACAGAACCACAGCTGAAGCAATCACTATTTGTTTCTAGCATGATAACACATGTATTGTTTCAGTTTGTTCTGGTTTGGCTTATTAAAATAATATAATCGGCCTCTGTAGGTGTTCTAAGAAAAAGTATGATTGTGCTTACAATATATTAAGCTCCTATTTATTCTTCGTACTCTGAAACAAGAAGAATCTCCAAATAAACTGAAGATCTCAAAATTATCCTCACCATTCCAAATGGCAATTACAACTGACTCTTCTGGTGGTTATGAGTCAATCATGGAAAGGCCTAATGCACTTGTCATAAATACATATTTTTCTTCTGAATCTCACGTTACATGAAATCTCTGATCCTGAAAATTTCCTAGGTCAAGAAACAATCCTTATTTGGTCTCAGTGATTATAATGCAAATTGAAAGCTATTAATTTTTCACTTTTACTAGATAATAAATCCTGTAAAAAAGATGTACTTTTCTCTTTTAAATTTAGGGAAAAAAAATCTGCATTTTTCACAGTAACTACTTCAATACATGAACAAAAATTCAATGCTTCACGTTTTCTTCAGCCTTACTGGCACAACAATCCCGGTAATCCTGCTCTTTAGAAATATTTAATGTGTTCTCCCTCCTACTCAAATGTTAGCAATACTCAAATGAAACAATTGAAACCAAGAAGAGTAACGAAAAAAGGACAAGATAGGGAACAAGATATACAACAGCTTGAGAGATATACTGCAGCACACAGTAGACTCTTGGAGGGAAGAAAACGCTTGTAAGCATAAATAAAAGATCACTCTCCCCGAGTCTTGTTCTCCAAACTTTTTTAGTATCTCATTCTTTCTCCTTCTCCTTCTTATCTGAAAATCTTAAAAAGTATTGTGATGATAAATTTTAGTTTACAGTTCCAAACACAACAACATAATGGAATGGCAAAATTCAATTTTGTCTATGTTCCTGAGACGTCTTGAGTCTCTATTCTCCATTCAAACACACGCTACTTCAATATTGAAGGCATCAGTTGCATATCATAAAAACTCTATTTTACACATCAAATTTCAGGAAACAGGTGCCTTGAATTAAAGAAATAGAATAATTCATTTGAACAGAAAGCACTCACTATTTTTACCTGCTATATTCATTCCTTTAAATTTTTCTTCATAAGTATTAGATACATAGCTCAAAATTTTGTGGCGAATTTTTGTAAGCTTCCTGATTTTCCTTATGGAAAACCTATGTGATTAAGTAACTAAGTCTCGTCCAAACCTGCAGAATCCTGTGCTACACTGTCTCTCACCATACTGTATGCACATTTTACTAGCAAAAGTACCATAAAGTTGTATACATGCTTTTAGTTCTCTGTAGAACCTTCTTCAGTGTTAATTGGTGCATTCCTGTGTTTTCCCCTAAGAACTTGAACACTCTGACTAGCCATGAAAGTACACAACGATTGTCTCATCTCCTTTAGAAATGATTCATCTAAACAAACAAACTCAAAATCTTAAGACGACAAGAAAACTTTGTTAGCTTCAAGGATCTACAAGATTCTTTCAAAATCTTCTCACTTGTTTTTTTCTCCCACAGTGTGTCTGATTTGTGTAAGAATATTGCGGAAAGAATAGCAAATTGCATAGACACTAATAATGAAAAGTGGCATTCAGGAAGAAGTTCTGGAATTTTGGTTTCAAATTGGAGTTTAAAGTGAGTAAGATCTTCAGGACAAGGCCCAAAAGGAACCTTCCCTGAATGTGTTCATTACATTCTTTATTAAAACTTGTCATGGATTTGTGATAACCACAATAGTGACATCGCATAATTTAGAAATAAGCATATCTTATTTCATAAAGTTGAGCCCAGGAAGTTCTTGCTCCCTTGAACACCTGACAGTGTTGTGGGATTATGGATTAATTAATATTTTAGTCTTGGCAGTAAAGGTGCATTTGAAATTATATTGAAATTCAAATATATCCTGCCATTTATCCTGGCTATATGCCAGTCATTGCAGTTAACATTTGAAGTCTGTTTATCCTGTTTTTTGTAGCAGCCCTGTTGGAATAAACACTACTAAAAATAAATAAATAAATAGATAGATAGATAAGTAGATAAATAAATAAATAATAGGAGTGTGAAGTAGCTGAAACAATATTAGTAAGTAATGTTTGAGGGTATCTCAAACTAAGGGAAACTAATGAATATGCAGCACTGGAGATGGGCTTCTGAAGCTCATGTCCTGGTATCCCTGAATATCAACCCTTGGGTATCACCCATTGGAAAATCATCTTACCTGCAAGGATGTTTGCAAATGAATTCCTTTTATCTTTGAAATTATACTTCTGCAGAAAGAAAACATTCAGTACTTGTGTGAGTGGGTCAAAAGAAAATAAATCAAACCAGAATCTATAGGATATAGAGTTAGCTGGTTTTCAGTGCTCAAGATTGCTTTTCTTTCCAGTTTGAAATTTCAACATACTGATAACACACAACAATCTAAAAGGAGGAGGAAGAACTTCTGTGCAAGGCAATCATATGCTGGAAGTAAGGTATTGAGTAAATTAACACATGAGGGCTTTGACTTCTCAGGCAGCCCAAGGTAACAGTGATGATGATTGCATAGTACATGCAGGTATGACATTACCAGACTGTGAATGCTAAGCAAATAAGTCAATTCAGTATCACAATTAAAAATTGTCTCATAACATAACATAAGATTCCACAAAGGTGTTCTTTCAATAAAAGGGAAGCACTTTGTAAAAACATAAACCCTGCAATGACAGAATTCTTCTAACAACCTGGTATTTTAAATTCCTCTAACAGGCATGTCATTCATCTCAAACAAAACAAAGAACTGTAAGTGCTGAAGCCATGTCAGGATTTAGGTTGAGATTTCTCAGTTAATGACATCCATATGCCACAAAGGTAGTCAGCGTTTCTGACAATGTTTTTTCATACTACTTCGGTTTAGGAAGAAGATAGGCTGATAGCTGATAGGCTGATAGCCTATATTTCTGATATTTTCCATGACATTTTTATTTCCAGCCTTATTTGTCATGAACACCTTTAAGATTTTACTTCATAAGAATATATTCAGACATAAAATTGTTTGCATTTTCAAGTATACTATCTGCAGCTTACATTGTTTTTCAGTTTTATGAATGTCAAATATTGTTTACTCAGAGCACTCTATGTAATGGAAAATATATGAACCAAGGTAAATTTATTGTTAAAGATGGTCCAACTTAAACCTAAAAGCACTCACCCTAGACTTTAAAGTTCTATATTACGACCACATATTTCAGGTTGAAATAAATTTATAACAGACTGAACACTCAGCAAGCTATTTAATTTAGTAACTTAAGTCCACTTGTTATATATTACCTCAAAAATCTTTGTATAAATACTCCTCTGATAAAAGAGAAATGTTTAAAGCAATGAGATTTTATTTCCAGCTTGATTAACAAATTTCATAATCCTTCTTAAAACAAATTAGGCTAGAGTGCCTGAATTTTAGTCTCTGGATATTCCCCAAAAAACTTCAATTGCTGTACAGCTGGGGCAAAGTTGTTAACAAGCTTTTATGTTTGAAATGCAAATTAAGTAGAATTTAAGAAATGGTGTCCAAAGTAGTCAGTGTTCTGCATCCTAAAAATGCTGAAGTGCTTGACAAACCTAAGTTTTAGTCAGAAACATTAAATCATGCTTAACATGATTTACTCAGAAACATTAAATCAACCTAAAGCTTGATCTTGCACAAGACTACATATGCTGGCATGTTGGGTGAGCCTTGAAAGTGATCTGCTATCTTACTTTTGAGGCTATTTGAGTATAAAAAAAAATCTGCTGCCATCCAAATTTAAGTTTTTTTCTAAGCTTCTTTCTACATTTAATCATAGGATCATAAAAACAGGGCAGGATAGGATTACAGGAGGTCAGCAATTTTATGCCAGGATCAACTCTAATAAAACCATTTTTGACAGGTATTTACTGAAGATGTATTTAAAACCCTCCAGTAAATTCAGCAGATAGATAGGCAATATGTCATTTGGAAATAGTCCCAGTTTTGCTCCACTCTTCTCAGTTCATCTTCTCTGCCATCTCAGAGCATTTCTGAAATCCCCTTTGAAATGCAGTCCTCTTGGGAGGAAAGATAACTAGGGTTCTCCCAAGCAAAGCCTATATGGCTATGCTTCAAAAGTTAGTTCCCTACAGAAACCTCTCCAGCATCTCCAGTGGATCACACTAAGTCTTCTTCCCTCAGACTATGTTGACCCTCCAATAGCATAAATCCTCTCAGGATATGCCTTTTTTGGCATGCCTTTGTTCTTCTATGCTAGCACTTTGGTATCTTGCCTTAGAAACATAAATGTTGTATATGAGACAACCAAAGTAATAAGATTATCTTGGCCACATTGGGAAGAATGACATTTAAAAAACACAAAACATTTTAAGTGTTGCAAAATGGTTCAGCTCAAAGAAGACTCCAGAAGGCTAACAGAGTATCTGTTGCAATGTGCTTTGAGCTACTCCAAAGTGAGCCTATGGAGAAGGGATGAGGTAAAAATTATGTGATTCTTCCTACCCACCAAAAAGGACATTGTAGGACAGCTTCCCACTGACAAATTTCAATGCCTCCTTAATCATTATGTAAAATTAATTCCTCCTTACCGCAAAACATTAAGGACCTTGGTGAAATGTTCACAGTCATGCAATGAGCAGGAGCAAACAAGTATGGTACACGTGATGAACCTGTGGATGAATAGGTACAGACATTTTAGTAGTAGCGAGACAGAGTACCAAGACAAGTACTCTAAGCAGTGGACAAAGATGGACTACAAATGAATATGTATAAAAGAAATAAATACATGGGCCTCTATAGGTCTACTAGAAGAGAAACAGGGTACAGTCCCTGAATCATATTAGAAAAGTATATATGTAGCCAACTTAATTCAATACTTTATTATTCTATCAAATACTTCCTTTTTTTTTTTTTTCCCCAACCAGTTTATGATTATTTTCTTTGGTTGAAAACTTACAATGTATAAGAAATATTTTTTTCTTTGGTTCCGTTTCCCTAAATTCTATCACCCCAGCTCTATCCAGCTCTATACCTAAGGTTGAGGTACAAACCTTATAACTTTTAGAGAGACAACATTGCAGTATAGATTGTGAAGCAAATTAGGTCCCTTGGATCTTGATTATCCATACTGCTTAATTTTTAATTTACTCAAAATTGCTCTTCTAAGGGCAACTTCTCATTCTCTCTAAGACAAACCTGGATGCAATTCTGCTGCAATTCAGCAGCTACTCCCAAAAGGGAAACTGGAAAACTATGTCATGCTGATTCCTACCCGCTGTAGATATTCCTGCTCTTATCTCAGCAAACTGTGCACCTTGCAAGATCTCCATAATGCTCTCACATCATACCAAAGGACACATGTACCTTGAATTTAGTGTTGTAAAAACCCTATTGCACTATTTTAGTGATGTGGCAAAACTAAGCTAACAGCAGTCGTCCATGAAAATTGCAAGTCTTCCCACTTTAATGGAATTTTGTGGATTTTGGAGTTGAGGAAAATCGCTATTCAAGCTATATGTATATGTCCTACATGTAATGAAATTCATAGCATTTAAGATGTTTGTCCCACAAAGCGATTTCAAAGATCTCATAGAAAGGTAACAGGAAAAAGGAAAGCATGCACAAACAATAATACAATAGTTTACATCAGACAAACCCATTCATATAACAAAGACTTGCATGCAAGTTTAAATGGTGGTTAATTATCAATATATGAACAATAAAACTAAGCAATCAGTTTTATTAGTAGTGATTAAGAAATCAACTTTACCAACATAAAGGTAAATCACAGAGCATATCACTGCTTCTGGACCAGCAATGCTGAGCTAGCTGTACGTAAAGATTTTGCATGTGTAATTCAGAAATTGGAGCCAGGTCTCATTAGTTGTCTTGGATGTCTGCAGTATAGGTGTCTTGCTGAGCCAGTTGTTTGAATATCTGTTGGAGATAACAGAGAACTACTCAGTGTATGGATGTAGTCATTGCCTCTGAGAGTACTACTCAGTAGATCAAATAAGAGTATTTACTTCAGAATTAACTGATTAGTTGTCTAGACTCAATTTAACGGCAGTTACAAAACAAATAAAATGTGAAGTAGAATATTTTTTAAGAAAAGATGCAAGGTACTTAATATATTCTCCTTAGTGACCATTGAATAAAATAATATGTCCCATTTTTATGTAAATTTGATATTCTTCTTTTGCTGCCAATATTCAGATTAAATGTTTTCAGCACAAATGAAACATTTCAGTGAACGAATACTTCTTTCTTATTGTGATACTATTTGGGAAAGAAACCAGATTGAAGTAATCTGGATTCATCCTATGATCTATGCTAAACATCTAGTAGTAATTTTATTTGCCTTTTAAATAAATAATAAGGCCAAATGTCTATGAGTTTCTCTTCCAAGAGTGGATAGCTTGCAATCACCATCTATATGTACTTAATTGTCTAGCCTGTGGTTGTTTTCTATAACATTTTATCATTTAATGTGGTTTTACCATAAATCTCAAATAGTGCCAGCAAGGTCAATGCAAATTATTCTTTAGTACTCTGTATCACAGACTAAGCAAAATGTCTAGGGAATTTCCTGCTCATGCTCCATCACATCCTTCACCACTACCAGGGCACGTGTTTCTGGTAGCTCTCAGCATGTGTGTGAAGAGCAGTAAAACATCAAAACGTGGTTTGGATCATGTAAAACAAAATTTCACCTCTTTATATAAAACGGAAACTTTCAATCAGAATAAATCATTAAGAAATTAATATTATGAAAGGTGAAAGACTTCTTAGTAACTGAGTACTTTTGAACTTAATTTTTAATGGGTACAGCACAAAATAAGAGTAAATGTAGTGGAATCACAGTGGGGCACTTAGGAATGGAAAAGGAAAAAAAAATATGAGGCAGTTTTTGCAAAGGTGGATGCTCTTAAATAAATAGATGTAAGATGTATTTATTTAAGATGTATTTCCTGAAAAAATGCATTATTACTATGAATAATTGCAATTTCTGGAAGTGACAAATACTTGCATGGCTTGCTACTGACTTGGAGCTCTTGAATATATTTTGGCCTTTGATTTTATTTCTACTGCACAGACAGCAATGTTTGGTATTTATTGAGATAATTTAAATAAAATAATTGGTTTGTGTGGGTTTTTTTGTTTTGCTTTGTTTTTTTTCCCCTGGTATTTTGGTAATCACAGAAGAATGTAACTATGCACAGAACTAGTACTAAATGAACTCGTGTATAAAAGTAGGTACATAATTTCTCCTCCTTAGCAAGGAGATACAGCTGTGGTGCTGATATAGGTAATTAGCTGCTTCTTATAGCTGATACAAGCCACATTTTCTGCTTTGCTGCTCTGTGCTACACAAATAGGCAGCTTCTATTTTCACCGTTTAGAAATAATAATGAATACCTTTTTGCATATGCAGTCTAGAAATCCATCCCCTTTAATAATGAAAATAGCTTTCAATTTAAATGGTTTCTTTAAGAGCTGAGAAGCAGAAGTCTTTTTCAGAACAATTTGTGTTGAATTTGTCATTTAACCAGGCACAACTGATGCTCTTGAAACATCTGAACAAAAATGGTTCAACAGTTCTATAATGTTTGTGTCACAAGGTTTTGGTAGCAGAGCTGCTACAGCTGTGGCTTCTGTGAGAAGCTGCTAGAAGATTCCCCTATGTCTGAAAGAGCTCTAAGACAGACCCACCACTGGCCAAGGCTGAGTCAGTGGTGGTGGTAGCGCCTCTGCAGTAATGTATTTAAAAAGGGAAAAAAAACAGCAGCAGGTGGAGAGGAGTGAGAATATGTGAGAGAAACAACTATACAGACACCAAGGTCAGTGAAGAACAAAGGAGAAGAAGTATTGTAGGTGCTAGAGCAGAGATTCCACTGCAGCCTATAGTGAAGACCATGGTGAGGCAGGCTGTCCCCCTGCAGCCCATGGAGGTCCACAGTGAAATGGACTACACCCAAGGAAAGGGCCCAAGGTGGAGCAGCTCTTGGAGAAGTGCAGCCCATGAGAAGGACTTACAGTGGAGAAGTTAATGGAGAATTGTCTGCACTGGGACGATCCATGATGGAGCCAGATAACTAGCGAGAAGTCCTCCCATTGAGGAGGAAGGAGTGGCAGAAACAACGTGTGACGAACTGACCACAACCCCCAATCCCTGCCCCCCTACAGCTCTCAGCGGGAGGAGGTGGAGAATCCAGGAGTAAAGGTAATCCAAGAATAAGGTAGAGGTGAGGGGAAAGTGTTTTAAGATTTAGTTTTTATTTCTCGTTATCCTACTCTGATTGGATTGATAATAAATTCAACTAATTTCCCCCAGCTGTGTCTGTTTTGCTCATGATGGCAATTGGGGATTAATTTCTCCCTGTCTTTAACTTGACCCACCAGTCTTTTATAGTCCAGGTGTGGAGGGTAGTGATTGAGTAGCTTTATGGCCATCTGGCATCCAGTCAGGGTAAAATCCATCACAACTATCTATAGATGTGTAAAATGCAAATAAAATACTTAACTGGGTGTTTGACATAATGTTTGTATCCTACTTTAAAAATAAACTTTTAGTTAAAGTAAAATATTTTACTAAAGTAAAAAAAAATATCTTTTACTTAAAAGTTAAGCTTTTAAAGCATCTGAGCTGTGTGGTAGCTGCTAGAAATCTGAGACTTGGCAGTAACGTTTTGTAATCTGTGAAAATCAGTTTGCATTTGGCCAAGAGAGTTTAAAGCAACGCTCTGTATATGAAGACTGTATTTGCATGGACACCTGATAGATGAGAAAAGCAATGATGCATCAACTTTTTATCTCCGTTTTGCCTCTGTGTCCATATATGTTTAGTGGAAGTTTTTAGCGTATATCCTTCTGCTGTCAAAATGGAGCAGAAAAAGAAAATACTGTTAACATAAAAGAATGTAGATATTGTTTTCCAGGTGGGAGAAAGAGAGACATGATGAAAACTTAAAAAACAACACTGTCATTTCAGAGTTGTCAGGGTATTTATTATGTAGCAAGTACATCAGTATAGTAATCATTACCTTCTTGTGCTGTACAAGTGGTATGGAAAATGTTCAGGCTTTTGCCGGTAGAAGAAGCAGACTTGTGTCAGGCAGGACTAGAAATCCATAGGCCTCAGCAAAGCAGAAGCATCCAGGTGTATATGTTTTTAAATAGCTCTGTAGGATGAAAATCATTTGTGCAGTTATGGTGATGCCTATTGCAAAAGAATAATGCATGATGATATTGTATCATTGCAGAAAAGCCATAACATGTCACTGTCTTCTGCAGATAACCTAGTACCTTTTATGAAAGCATTTGAATATGTTTGTGTTTTTGTTTGTTTGTTTATTTGTTTTTCTGTTTTATAACTTAACAACATTCTATTAAACAAAGAAGTAATCCCAAGCTATAAACATTGTTCTGCAATTATCTTAAGTTTTTTAGTGAGCAGATATGCTGTTTTGGGTTTGCAGATATGCACATGCAAAAGATCATACATGTGTGCTGTTCCATTCCATTCACCTAATGAAATATTGCCTGGGGCAATGCAGAATTAGAATTGCTTTAATGTGAAGCCATCTAATGCTAAATGTTTCCTTATTAAAAACAAACAAACAAACACAAACCACAGTTCCTTTGGTTTTCTTACCATGGGACTAGAATATGTAATTTTTAACTCTAGGTACAGCTTGTTCTGACTTCATTTTGTGCCTATCAAATCGCACTGTTGGTTAAGGATGAAATATCAGCCACATGCTATCACAAAGTTCCTATTAAAATCCATGTCAGTTAGAACTGCCTTGTGTTTCATTCTACTTCATACTTCATATTTAAATGATTATGAGAAGTGATTTTTAATCTCTAACCATCATTATGTACTTCTTCACAGTCCAATTCACTAGACATCCAATCACATTTTTGTTCAGTGGCAAAGAGATTTTAATAATCCAAAACATTTCAGCCTTATACCCTCTACATTATGATTCAGTCAGGTACAGGACAAAAGGACAGAACATTCTCCTAACAAATGATTTTCTCGCTCACAGTAGTGGTACACATCTGTCTTAAAAAGTAACTTTTCCCAGTGCATGAGAGAACAATACATTTCTTATGGAAGCACAGGCTTTTATTGTATCCTAATCCACATGTGGATGTCATTTAAGTGTAGTTATTATATGTACAGTTTTCAGTTTCTAATTTTTCGGACAAGTGCTCTCTGAAAAACATTAAGAACAATTCAGAACCAAACCCCAGTGTGGGAATGAAAAAGTGGAGATACACTGCTGAGCAAGAGCTCAGAAGCTATTCTTGTACTGATGGGAAGGAGGCTTTGAGATCAGTAAAACAATGTCCTTATACATTGATGTGTGTGTGGTGTGAAACAGTCAGCAGTGTACTGAAATAGTATTGTTTTCTTAGTTAGGCGTGATAAAAATTTTAATGTAGCCAATTGTATTGCTCACAATGGGGTATGGACAACTAGTTGTAACCTATCTGTGTAAAGAGCACAACACGTGATCAAAAGACAGAAAATATATATGCTGGAAAAGTGAAACAATAAACGTCTTCGCTTCACCATTTAGCGGAATTTGTGCCTCAAGTGCCACACCCCAGTTCCAAATACCTTCAAAACACATGTATTTATGGTTTGATGTGATTTAACCCCAGTCAGCAACTAGGACCGTGCAGCTGCTCATGCAGTTCTCCCCCTTCGCCCCTAGAAGAGTAGGGACAAAAGGAGCAGAATGGAAACCAAAAACACCCACAAGAAACCAAAACCTCATGGGTTGAGATAAAGGTATTTTAATAGAACAATATCAGAAAAAGAAAAAATAGCAATGATAATAACAATAATAATAATGACACAAGTCACTCTCACCACTCAGTAAATTGAATAATTTGCACCCTCCTGAACAGTGACTGTGAATTCTCAACCCCCAGCAAACCCCCATTGATGTGCTGAGCATGAAGTCCATGGTATGGAATATTCCATTGACCATCTTGTTGTTCCATCTATGCTTCGGCTCAGCTTCTATGGGAAGCTGAGATGAGTCCTTGAAAAGTATAAATATTGCCTAGCAACAACTGAAACAGTATTTATTATTAACATTCCTTTCACAGCAATCACTAGAAAGAAAACTCTTTCCCAGCTGAAACCAGTACATGGTTACACGTGGATTTCAGTCTAGTTAAAACTCTTTACTATTATAAGGAGCAAACCAAAAACCAAAAACAGGCTTCTGAATCATGATTTATTCAATATATATTTTTAGAACAACTGAGAGAGTGGATAAGAATGATGAGATTTAGTACATCCTTGACCTGAACATGAGATTAACAGTCTGGGATGAGAACTGGTGGAAGGCTATTGGGTGCAATGGAAACTCTAGGAATGAATGCTTTTGAAAGCATGTTCCTTTTTATTTTCTCTTCCATTTCTCTCTATGTTTTTCAGCTAAGCATATACTGAGGAAAATGAAGAAAGGGGGAATTACTTAAAAATCCTAAATATTGCATTGAATCTTTCTAAATAAAGAGCTTTGTTTAGGATAAATATCTTTTGTTAAGGATACTGTAAGGAACTGTAATTGCTCCCACAAAATTGGGAGCTTGGATTTTGTTTAAGACAATATTCAAAAATGATTCTCTAAAGACACAAATTTAAAGGATGATGTTCCTTGTACCAGAAGTACTTGCTTTCTGTCACTGAGATGGGAAAGGAAAATGTTATATCTTCTTGTGTGTCATGAGAACACATTATTCTTGGTTTATCACTTGACCAAAGTTACATAGGACTGCAAAATATGCATCTTGTTTATAGGTAAAACCCAAGAACATACAGAAGATGTGGGACTACCCTTTAATCGGACAGTTTCCATTCACTCAGGACTTTGAGGTCACTCACAGTATGGAAATTTGCCTTAAGGGTTTTGCCTGAAAGTGGAGCTGGAAATGTGTACTGAGCTGTAGCAAATAATGTGCAAATTTTCTGAGGTGAGCCCAGTACCACCAAACCACAAGCTTGTTTCTGGAAGAAACCGCATGCTCATTTTCAATTGTTAAATGAAATAGATCTAATAAAGGAAGAGGCACCTGCAAGTAGGATTTTCTGTCTTATGTCCAAACTTCACTTTGACTCAGTCAAAGGCTTTTAAAATCTTGTAACATAATATCATTGCTGTGTCATTGGATTACTGTACAGGCTGTCACATGTGGGTGGCAGTCAACAAGCTGTACTTCATTACTTTATGCTTCAGATTTGCAGTGAGCCATTATGAGTCATTAAGTGATCAGAGTCATTTGTGCAGAAATGCAGCTTCCACACTTTTCATCTCACTGTCTATTTTTGCACATGGGATGTGTTTCCATATTTGCGTTGTATATATATAAACACTAATCATAGTAATCCAGTGTGAATATATTAATATTGATTAATACCGAACTTGTAATTAGAAGGAGCTCCAGTCCATAAAAACCAGGTGATACTAAAAATTCTCTCTAACTTTGCATGTGTAACAGACGATAGAAAGCTTTTTTTTTTTTTTTTGACATGATTATCCAAATGCCTTGCTTTACAGCTGATGTTAACGAATATAACATGATTCAGTCACTCATTTGGAGTTGCATAATCCTCTAAATGTCCTTGAGCATAGGACTGAATCTTAGCAGGTACTCAATGGCTCTCACTGAAAGCCAGTAAAGGCAGTGAATGTTGTAGATGCTTAGCACTTCACACAGCTCTGCAGAACTGAGCCAAAAGTGAATATGCCCTGGAGTATTCACACTAAAATTGCTCTGGTTGAAATGCAGGTAGTCATGGCACTCCAAGGAGAAATAGAAGATTCTTTTCCTCCAAACAGTCAAACATATATATGCATATATTTATATATACTTATAATCTTTAATAAAGCTGATGCTTACAACGGTGCTAGGATATAGGTTTAGTGAAGTCAGTACATTGAAATAAATACATGCTCACATCATTTCATCAAAAGGTACATTCAAAACAAAATCTTCAATTCAGACCTTGAAATGTATGAATAACTTATGTAACCTATTTCACTAAATAAGTGAAACTAAAATCATTATGCTATTATTTTAATTATCCAATAACAGCATTTCAGCAATTGGGTGCTTACCAAAAATTTATCCATGAAGTAAAAACAAGGGCTAGTTTGCCTTCAAATCAGAATTTAAAGTGGCTTCAACATTGTTTTAATTTAACTCTCTTTTTTTTTTTCCTAGCTAAAATCTATTCAATTTCATTCTCCATCTGGGAAAAAAACCTCTTTGCTAAGCTTCACGGCCCCTTCTGAATCAACATTTATATCTTACATTTCAAAAGAGACTGAAGAAGAGCACCCTCAACTCACTAACAAGTTTCCCTGTCCTGTCTTTGCGAGAAGGTCAGAATTAAAACTGAAGTAGGAGAAAGACAATATAACGAGGATGATCTCTTGTTCTTTATCTGAATAGGACTAGATGCTTTATTTGAAAGATGGAAGCACTTAAGCACGGGATGCAGCACTGAAATATTGCTTCAGGACACATTCCAGCTAACTATCCTTGCAGTCTAAACAATTTTCTTTTCATAAGTCAAAGTGAAGGTGACTGTTCTACCAAGATGCCTTTCTGGTTGCATTATAAATGCAAGTGAAAAGGAGATCTGTGGACCCATACTGCCAAGAATATAAAGGTTTAGCTGTGTAAGTGTTAGTCTGGGACACAAACAAATGAGATTTATTGTGTTAGACTGGCCTCTCAATATATCTTGCAGAAGGCTATTTTTGTCTCACTCCATCAGCACTTACTGTTAGTAAAGCATTGGCAAAAAGCCTTCATCAGAAATGAGAGAAGGTTTTTTATGCATAAGGACATTAATCCCAAAGCATCTATTCTTATACATTATTCTGCCATCTTTATTCACTGTTGGAAACAGAGAAGCAACATACCATCAATAATAATTATTATGCTTAATCTTTATAGGAACAGTTCCAGAATTTCCAGATGATCTTTACTTTCCAACAGCCGTACTGATTTCCCAGTGTACTAGAAGAGCATTTTTGCATGATTTATGTGCCAGATCTGGTCTGACTCAGTGCAATTCTACTAAATCCAGTGGATATATGTTGTTGTACAACAACAGGGAACCTGGACTGTATTCTGTTCTTCAAAGAGAATACTGATTATTGAGCTTATTTGAAATTGGTAGTACAATTCACAGAACAAACTACTTTTCAAGGTGAGCTTTGGAATGATATCACCCAATGTGTGCTCCTGAAAAACTCTTTAATAATAAATAATAAATAAAAATATACTTGTATTACAAGCACTCTATGGGTTCCAAGTATCCATATGACTACCTCTCTGTAGTAAGTGGATTAATGTTACTTTACATAAGAGGAAGTTTTGTAGTGTCACTTGAAGATGCAATTTTAAAAAATATAGCTGAGAGGAAAAATAAAAATGTCCCTCATGCTGGTATTTATTCTCACAGAATGTCATAGCACCAGTAAGTCACTAAACCTATCACTTACCTTAACCTTAGGCAGAAATGCAAAAAAGATGAATAATATTTCACACAAAACAAAACTTAAACCTCTTTATGAAGCATCCCTTTGCCATAAATAAATTAAAATACTGCTATAGCATAGGATTAATACCTCGAATAAGATATTTAATCATTGAATCATAGAATGATTTGGGTTGGAAGTGACCTTAAAAATAACTTTGTTTCAACTCCCCCTACCAGAGGCAGGGACATCTCCCACTAGACTAGGTTGCTCACAGCCTCATCCAAGCTAGCTGAAAACACCTCCAGGGATGGGGCATTCACAACTTCTCTACACTAGAGCAGAACAGATGTGTAGAATCACATTCCTCAACCTGGCCATGCTTCTTTTGCACACTTTATGGGCATGGGAGGGAGAAACTAATCATATAATAATAGAATCATTTGAGTGGGAAGGTTCCTTAAAGATCATTGAGTTCCAATCCCCCTGCCATGGACAGGGACAACTCCCACTAGAGCAGGTTGCTCAAAGCCTCATCCAGCCTGGCCTTGAACACATCCAGGGATGGAAACTGTTCAAGGGACATCCACCACTTCCCTTTGCAACCTGTTCCAGTGCCTCACCACCTTCACTGTAAAGAATTTCTGTCTGGTGTCTAATCTAAATCTCCCTTCTTCCAATTTAAAACATTGCCCCTTGTCGTGTTGCTACACTTCCTGACAAAGAGTCCCTCTCTGGCTCTTCTGTAGGTTCCCTTCAGATATTGATGGGATGTTATAAGGTCTCCCCGGAGCATTCTCTTCTCCAGGCTGAATAAACCCAGCTCTCTCAGCCTGTAGGAGAGGTGCTCCAGACCTCTGATTATCCTTGTGGCCTATGCTGGACCCATTCCAACAGGTCCATGTCCTTCCTGAGTTGAGGACTCCAAAGCTGGATGCAGTACTGCACGTGGGGTCTCACAAACACAGAGTAGAGGGGCAGAATCACGTCCCAAGCCCTGCTGGCCACACTTCTCTTGATGCATCCCAGGACACGGATGGCTTTCTGGGCTGCCAGTGCACACTGCCGGCTCATGTTGAGCTTCTCATCCACAAGCATTCCCAAGTCCTTCTCCTCAGGACTGCATCCAGCCATTCTCTGCCCAACCTGTATTTGTGCCTGGAATTGCCATGTCCGAGGTGCAGGACCCTGCACTTGGCTTGGTTGAACTTCATGCCATTGCATGATCCCACCTCTCCAGCCTGTCCAGGTCCCTCTGGATGACATCCCTTCCCTCCAGCCTGTCAACTGTACCACCGAGCTTGGTGTCAGCAAACTTGCTGAGGGTGCACTCTGTCCCTCTGTCCATGTCACCAACAAAGATGTTAAACAGTATTGGTCCCAGAACAGACCCCTGAAGAACACTACTTGTTACTAACTGCCACTTGGACATTGAGCCGTTAACTGCAACCGTTTGAGTGTGAGTCAAAATCTGAATATACATGTAATTAATTTTCATTTATGATACATTTTTACATTCCGAGTCTTTTGTCAGTTTTGATGTTGGTCACTATAGTCAATATGTGTTGACCTTGGTAAGAGTACAAAAGTCTCCAAGGTAAAGTTATGCAAATAATTGTTCTGTCTCGAGTCTAGTAAGAACAGTTTATGAAATCACTGCATGTTATTTGATGCTGTCTTTTATTTGTAACATTTCATAGTTCACATGCAAGACAGTATGAACATTTCCAGTCCATTTTAATACAAACTAGGATATGGATTAAGTTAATTCACCTTCAGCAGTAAGTTTTTCATCTGCTACATCTGAATCTATGAGAATATGTTTTTCCCACCCCTAGCAACAAAACAATTGGGAACCAAGCCCATGTCATTGAGGAAAGAAGGAAAATCATACCTCCCTAGAGCCTGCAGTGTTTTGAAATTCTGTGGTGTAATATACTAACTTCTAGTTTTAAATAACATGGTTCATTATTATATTAGGTCAATACTGTAATTTAAACTTCATTAATGATAATTTCAGCTCAGCAGAAGTCATTATTTTATTATTATTTAAGTGTGTATTACTATTACTTTTACGTAATAAGCCAGTTGGGGGTAAACTCAATATAGGAGGCTTGAAGCAAAGTTGAATTAGTTTCTTTTAGTGCATATTGTTTTAAGAAATTATGATAACAGTAATAGCAAATGGTGAGTAAAATAGTGAGGAGGATTATGCGAAACTAAGGTTCTGTGGTAGATCTTTTTAGACACAATCCGTGCCTTATCCAACATTCTAAGATCTAATTCCAACATTCAAAATAGTGCTTAACAAAGTCTTGAATGGATGTGTAACCATCAAGAACCTCTCAGCAGAATTCTGAATGGTGAATGGGTTCAGCAGTGATCTTATCTGTACTAAACCTTGAATAAAAGGTGAAGACATCTCTTCTAGTCCTGGTAAACACTAGTCTTTTAGGCTGTTTTGCAAGCTACTTTCTTCTCTGTGCATAATTGAATTGGTTATGGTTTAAGGAAGTATACTTGCTAGCAAACAGTGCAGTACACTGTAGTCAGAGCTAAAAGAATCTCCCTTTAGGCTGTGTTCCACTCACTGGTCTTGCTCACATTCTTTTCCTTCATTTTTATTGCATTAGTGTCACTGCCTAGTCCATAATGAATATTCAGTCACTACTTCTCCCACTAGATGGAGAGCTAATGAACTTGCAGAGTATAATGTTATATTTATATCATCGTGATTAAAGTAATAGAAAATGCACATTCTAATCTATGATCAATTACATGATTTTTTTTTTCCACACCTGACTCTATCTGTCAAGACTGAATTTGAGTTAAAAAGCGAAGAGGAAATAGACTCTTTCTTTTCAGAGGGCTGAGCTGTCAGAGTTGTAATTTGTAATTCTCCTTTTGAGACTGTCAGAGGCCCTTATTGCAACTGAAAAGTTTAATTACTGCAGTTGCAAGGGTCATCACTCACTCATTGCAGGGAAGATGAATTGTGCAGAGCTATTAAATAAAGGATACTTGCTAGAGTTATTTTTAAAAGTAGTTATGACAAAAGTACTACGGTTCTTTAGGATAACTTGATGTCTCATCTAAATTTCTGCTGTCATTCGGAATCAAGTGCCCTTCTATCTATTCCGTGTACTTATCTTTTAAAATCCTTCCATATTTCACAGGTATTGCTAACAGTAGCTTTGCTGCTATCCATAGTTTTACTATTCATAAATTAAACTGGGATTTTCTCTATTACTTTGACTGTATGGAGCTAATCAAAAGATAGAAATAAAATCTTCAAACATTCATACATAGATATGACTCATACATGATCTGCTGTCCAAGTTTAAAACCTTTTTCTACTTTCCCTTTGTGAACATTTGGGTGTTAAAGTAGAGCAAGCACATGTACTCATACAAAGGACTGTTTCACCTCAAATATTTATCAGAAGTTCTCTTATGGTGTTTTGCAAAACTCATCCAGCCAAAGATAAGCAACAGTAAAGAGTTATGTAGTTTTGTAACTAGTCAAAATTCTTACAAATCAAATAATAACTATGAACTCAAAATTCTTATTTGTCAATTAATTACAAAAATAAAGAAATATTTATTTATATTTTGTTGTCACCTGAGCCAAATTAGTGGCACAGTAAATATTTATAATCTGATCTTTATTTACAGTATTTCTTTTGATCCATAAAAGCAGCCACCCGGGAGACATATTCTTATGAAATTGCTTTTTTTTTTTCCTCAGGTTTTCTAGGAAAATTCAGTGCTCACATTAGAGACAGATGATGTGTTTGTTACAGGAGAAAAATTCCATAAGGCTTTGCTCTGACAACTATATAATTCAGACATTTTATCCATGGACTATATGTTTTAACATAGTCCTTTCAATCAACCAAAACTTCATGATTTTGTTAAATATTATACTTTCTTCATAAGTCAATATTTCAAGCAATTTCCTATGACTTGACCTCCTTTAACATAATGTTTTCATACTGTAAATTAATATTTTCTATTGTGCATTGTAAATTTTATAACATGATGGAAATTGTGCTAATATAACTTACTTATTGTCATTTTTAGCAACAGTACCAAGATTTTTTTCTGGCAATTTACCTTAGAAGGAACTGATTGAAAATGTATTAAATTCAAGTCATTTGAGGCTGGACATCTGAGAACATCTAGAAATGAATGTATGACATTGACCATTTGATCAAAAGGTATACCTTTTTAGAAAACTTCTCCTTCCCTGCACCCTCTCTCCTCCATTGCCCAGTGAATTGCTCTTTTCTAGGTAACTCTGTGAGAAACACATTTTTTAATTTTCACATCTCTTCACTGCTTCTCAACACCATTACATTTCTCAACCTTCTAAAAGACTGCTGTTGAATAATGACATGATCTGCATTTAATGAACATCACAATGAATTCTTAGCATAAGACTACTTTTCTAAAATTAATGCAACACTAGGATGTTGGAAAAAGTTTTTTCAGGAAAAAAAACCTCTTAGTCATATCAGAAATCCAACGACTCATTCTAATGACAGAAAGTTAAGTTCTACCTAAATTAGACATAGTTGCAGTATCTCAATGTGTCTTAATTCATGATTCAAGACTTTGAGTATAGTCTTATATAGCTGATGCCAAGAGTGACTGCTAACAGATTTTTCTGTTTTGATTTTTTTTCCCCATGAATGTCAGTGAAATTTTATGGTTAGGTTTATCCCTCTCCTCAAATTATTATAATCAAATGTCTAACTTCATTTCTAGTACAATATCTCAAAGTATAAACCCTCATTTAAAGCTGAATGCAGCATAAACGGATGGAAATTTGATTAGCTCCTTCACTGCTTACACTCTAGTATTCTGCCAAAACAGAGTTGTTATATTTAACTGAATTTTGTTTAGCCTTGCTGCACGAGGAGACTACTTTTCTGGAAATACAATGAAAAAGAATATTCATTTTCTATTCTAGTTGAAAAAAACCCAAAACCCAAAACCAAACAACCAACCAAACAAAAAAACCCCACCGCAAAACAAAGAAACTAACCAATCAACAACAAAAAAGACAACAACAAAATGAAACAAAACCTAAACTCATAGGAATCCATATTCCTTTTGGTGATGACCAAAGGTGTAGACTACAAGTCATGGAAAAGACCAAGTTTTTTAATCAAATACCTAAAAAGATATTTAATTATATTCAGTGTTTCACAATCATTGGAGACTGTATGTCAAGTAAAGATAAAAATACCTGTCCAGTAGTCATAGAATCATAGAATTTTCTAGATTGGAATGGACCTTTAAGATCATCTAGTCCAACCATTAACTTAACTCTGAAAAAAAAAAAAACAATCAAACAAAAAAAACAAAAACAAAAACAAAAAAAACCCACATCACTAAACCATGGTCTCTAAGCACTGTATCAACCCATCTTTTGAATACCTCCAGGAATGGTGTCTCAACGACCTCCCTGGGCAGCGCGTTCCAATGCTTAATAATCCTTTCAGTGTCACTTTTTTTCCTAATATCCAGTCTGAACCTTCCCTGGTGAAAGTTGAGGCTATTTCCTTGTGTCCTGTCACCTGTGACTTGGGAGAAGAGACCAATTCTTTCAAGTAGTTGTAGGGAGAGATAAGGTCTCCCCTCAGCCTCCTCTTCTCCAGACTGAACGCCAGCTCCCTCAGCTTCTCCTCATAAGACACACTCTCCAGACCCCTCACCAGGTTTGTTGGCCTTCTTTGGACCCACTCCAGCACCTCAATGTCTTTTTTGTGTAGGGGGTACAAAACTGGACACAGTACTCGAGGTGGGGCCTCACCAGTGCCGAGTACAAGGGGGACGATGACCTCCCAAGTCCTAGTCACCCCATTGTTCCTGATACAGGCAAGGATTCTGTTGGCATTCTTGGCCACCTGGGCACACTGCTGGCTCATGTGCAGCCAACAGGTGACCAACACCCCCAGGTCCTTTTCTGCCAGGCAGCTCTCCAGCCACTCTGCCCCAAGCCTGTAGCGCTGCCTGGGGTTTCTGTGACCCAAATGTAGGACCCGGCACTTGGCCTTATTGAACTTCATCCCACTGGCCTCGGCCCATCCAGCCAGCCTGTCCAGACCCTCTGCAAAGCCTTTCTACTGTCCAGCAGGTTGAGACTCCCACCCAACTTGTTGTCGTCTGCAAACTTACTGAGGGTGCACTCAATCCACTTTTCCAGATCATTAATAAAGTTGTTCAAGAGAACCAGCCCCAATACTGAGCTCTGGGGGACACCATTCAATTGGACAATTTCACCACCACTGAACAATTTCAGTGTCCACAAATAGAAAGTCACTGCTTCCACACTTCTCATCTGCCAATTCAGAGGACTGAGCAGTCCAATATTAAAGACTGAGGAAAAAAAAGCATGGGATGCCTCTACTTTTTCTTTATCCCTATTAGTCAGGTGACCATCTTCAACAAGTATTGATCTAATGTTTTCCTTGGATTTCCTCTTGCTTTTGACATATTTTAAAAAACTTGCTGTCTGACACGCACTGGCCAGTTTCAATTTTAGTTGAGCTTGGGCCTTTTCTGTCTTGACCTTGCGTACACAAACCACAGTTCTGCAATTTTCTTTCAAAGCTTGACTTCGCTATCACAGATCACACAGTTTCTTTTCCTCGCTGTGTTCCAAGAGTTTCCTGCTCAGCCAAGATGGTCTTGTGCCCTGCTTGCTTATTTTAAACAACAGTATCAGTATTGCAATAGACAATATTTTATTTTTTAGACTATGTTTAGGTGGAACTTCCTATACTCAAGTTTGTGCCCATTTCCTCTTGTCCTGTCACTGGGCACCACTGAGAAAAGACCAGCCCCGTCCTCCTGACACCTTCCCTTTAAGTATTTGTACGCATTGATCAGATCCCCCCCTCTTCGCTTCTCCAGACTAAAATGACCCAAGTACCTCAGCCTTTCCTCAAAGGAGAGATGCTCCAGGCCCTTAATCATCTTTGTGGCCCTAATAATCAGATAAGCTCATTTTCCCATCACTTTTTTTCAGCACCATGGTAATTTTTTCTCTCTTATCAAGCCAAATAATGCTGAAAAATAAATGGTTACATTTATTTGGATCCTAGCAAATCCAAGGTATCTTGTCTGTCAGCATCTACTGCATGAATACCAATATAACCTATTTACCAGTACATCAGAGGGATAAATTTTGTTAAGGAAAAAAAAAAAAGATCAGGAAATTCTGAAGATATGATAGAAAATCCCCTGAGTCTTCTTTTTCAGTTAGTGAAACTTTCCAGTGCAACATGAGAACCTTATCCACATTATTCATCTAATCCAACCTGCCATTACCACATCACTTTTATGTAGAAACATAAAAATAAATGAAGATTTTAGAGTTTGTTTAGATAAGTATTTTGAAAGTGTCTCTATTTATTTTAATTTTATTTTGTCATTGAGAATAATGGAAGTCTAAAATGTCTCAGCGAAATACTATACTTTATATTAAACAGCCACAATAACTCATCATGAAGGTACAGCCTGAAAAATGGTCTATTATTCTATTTACCTATCACAAAAGTAAAAAGGTAAATAACAACTCTCCCTTATTCCATGTATGGAAAAGCTTGAATGAAAGTGTCTAATATATAATTTCTCTAGTCAATGGATACATGAAAAGGTTATTATGCAAGTAGTGGCCCAGGTAGTACTTTACATATGGCTTAATTTGTTTTTTTATTTGAAGATTTTATGTGCAGAATTATTTTTCAACCTTTTTTACCTTTCAGTAACCATTCAGGACACTGTCTTTTTTGACAAAAGAAGATGTCATTTCAAAGTAAATTACAGATAAAATCTTTCTCACCATTTATTTTAATACCATGCTAGAGTCTCATTGAATTTAATGAGAGCACGTAATTGGGAAAGTACTACCTAATACATGTATAGCCTGCAAAACTGGTTATACAATTCTTAGTTCTTTATGTATATTTGGATAATAACCACAATTCACAAAAGGTGAATAACCAGAACTTTCCAGAGGATTAGTGCTGAGCATTTTTCATCAAGGGATTATTTTCTGTTATATTATTCATCCTGCAGTACATCAAGTGCATCAAGGATCATTCAGCTTCTCTGTTGCCTTACGTAAATGAATTGCCTTGCTTTTCAGCTCTGCAAGTTGTAAAGCAGAGAGCATTTGGATAACCATCACTGTCTTGGCTTTTATAACACTTGTTTCATGGCAGAGCAGAATGTGGGTGCCAAAGTATGATGAAGAAAAAGTGCTTATGTGATTTATAAAGTTACCCCTCCTCAGACTAATACATCATTGAAAGCAAATAAACTCTCAAGTGCAGCAGTATGCACTTTAGCTGTAACTAACAACCTACACATTCTAGAGGGAAAAAAAAACCACAACAACCACTAAACAAAAAAAAAACCACCATGCTTTTATTGGCAATTTTACCCATATAACAAACCCAATATGAACAAAATAATATTATTTTAAAATCTGACATTCTTAAGCTGTTGTAAAACTTAAGAGAAGAAACTTTTAAGTCATTATGAAATTTATGAATTCTTTTGGATAGCCAATTGTTTTCATTTTAAGAAGGTTCTAAGAAATATGGTAATTTAAAAAAACTAAGGAAGATCACTCTTTTATTCATTAAGTGACAATCATATAACACTGACTGTTAGCTATAAAGACTTCTAACAGATTTCTTGCCATTCAAGAGCAGTTGTATGAAAGGCTGCTACTTCAAATTGTATTCCATGGTTTGCCCCAAGCTGGGTAGCATTAGAATTCAGGTGGTGTAATACTTGATCAGAGCATCTGGTCCACTGTTCTAACCCTGACAGTAGCAAATTCATAAACTTCATACCCAGAAAGCTTCTGAAGAAGGCTGCTGAACTGCCATCCAGAGAAAAGAATTTCCTTCATTTCTTTAGTAAGCCTTGGACCTGAAACTTGGAGGTTTTATTTCCCTTTGCGCATGCACACACACATGAATGTGTGTGTTGTTTGTGCATGTAGATATAAGCCTAGTTGTTATATGATGGGATAGTTAGTATGTTATTACATTACATTTTTACATTCTTTACATCTTGCTGTTGTCCATGTCCTCTTTCAGCTTTAGGATAAAGAAAATCAAGTTTCCTTAGTTTCCTTTGATTTATATAGACTTCTAATTTTCCATCTTTTTATATGTTTAATTTCAGATAACTTATTCTGCAGCTACATGATCAGAGTAGTTTAGGGAAACAAAATCTCACAATGGTTTATAAATCACTATTTCATCTTATTCAGCTGAATCTTTCTACACTTCCATTTATTTACAAATCTGATTTCTCTTGGTGACACATTGTGGTATTAATAATGTGACCGACTTATTCTCTTCATTATTTGCTCACAGACATAAGTTGCCATCTTATAGATTAAATTAATTTTAAGTGTGACCTTGACCTTGTATCCCCACATGTTCCCCTCCTTCAGTGTCACAAAGGTCAGTTGTTTCTTCCCATGTAGTATTTCAGTTCTTCTCAATGTTAACATTACCTCCCAACTTTGTGACGGTGTTTCTACATATGGATTTGTTTATTTACAACAATATGAGGGGTTTGAGGGCCCCTCCTGTTGAATTCCCTAGCACATTTAAAAAATCAAAAACTGTCTGCACTGTAGTTATAAAACCTTATCTCTTTATAAGGTAGAATGTTTATTTCTGAAATGCACAACATCTGACACGTGTAATTAAAAATACAAAACATTTCAAAGTAATTCTGATATATGACTAGTCAAAGAGCTCTGAAATTTATTTTTCACTCTGATCTTCTACATTTATTTGAAGATTTTTTCATTTTTAATCCCAGAAAGAAGTCTTAAATATAATATACTTGAGATTCTCTTTGCAACTGTATTTTCAAATGCAGTAGCATCTGGACATGTCTTAACAAACATTTTTTAAGTCCTTGATTAAGCCTGTTCTTGAAAAGTTCAAAGACCTGAAGCATACAAAAAGAGAACTCCATGTAAATATTATTCAGTCAGACATATTTTTTTTACTCCCTGGTGACAGCTATGAAATGAAATTCCTATTACATTTTTCAGCTGAGATCTGGGTTGTATATTGAGGAATCCCAAAAGACTGAAGCAAGCACATATTTTACAGTGTATGCATGATAAGCATTTTGCCTCTGGGATAGCTGTCGTTTGACTACAAAATGTATTAGATTTATATTCTGAATATATAATCGTTATTATAATGTTTCATATCAATA
Source organism: Scolopax mira (assembly GCA_004320125.1). Lineage (NCBI taxonomy): Eukaryota > Metazoa > Chordata > Aves > Charadriiformes > Scolopacidae > Scolopax > Scolopax mira. Next base: position 49,601 of record BJBW01008959.1, read on the forward strand.
AATTAAAAGATAATGGTTATGATAAGAAAGCAGCAAAATAGCATTTCAAAGTCAGTTTACTTTCATATTTCCCTTATGAAGAAGCACTCAATCATAAATCTTGAGGAAAAAACCCTAAAGGCAAATAATTCTGTAGACAAGGTTGTATTTTTTTTTTTTCATAAAATGCTTACTTGGTGATATGCTTCTTCACTGTGTGATAGTTTCCTGTATTAGATGTGGATAATATGTAAAACTGTTATGTGGATTATTGTATACTGTATTGATATTTCCACAGTTTCCACAAGAGAATGCATGTCTTTGCTAAATTCCTGCCTGGACAGCTAAATTTCTGAATTCTCAAGGCAATTTTATTTCAAGTATTCACTTCCTTCACTTTTGACTGGAGTTTGATTTCGTTTTCTAAACAGTAAGAAATCTTGGCTACCAAACACTTCAATTTTATTCAGATGTTGCTGAGATTCAGTGATATGCTAGAGATATTTTGACATGCCATCCTATTGGAGACAACCAAAAAGAAAACATAATTCATAGCTCCTGGCTTTTGCCCACTGGCAAATGCCCCTCAATTGTTTCTGTTAATTTAAAATGTTCTCAGAAATGTTCTCTAGAAATGCATTCTAGAGAATATTTCTGTTAAAAGTTCATTTGTAGAAAACGGTTCCGTTTTACCCAACTGAGAGAAATGAGAGACGTTTATATATAAAAAAAGACTTAATTACTCCTTTTAAAAAACAAACAAATGTATACATATATTAAAGTGCACTTACTGATTTACATCCAAGTTGGCACAAAACGTTTGGTTTGGTAATATTTTTCAATATAATTATGCAAGTTTTAAATACATATACCATTTGTTTTCTGTGCAGCACTGTACATTTAGAAATAAAAGATTTCATAAAATATAGCAAATTCTTTATTTTATTATGGAAAGTGAAACATTCTGTGTGGTAGGTTCTGACTGAACACCTCCAGAAAGGAAATTCCACATTTATTATGTTTATGACAGTGTAAGGGAAGTTAAATAGGTGAAGTACAATAATGACATAAGTTGGAGACAAGAAGTAAGACATTGGTGTTGTCCTTTTCTGTAACACTGTACACCCCCCCACACACAATTCTATTATGTTGCCTCACTATTTCCTACAATCTGTGTTTTGACCTGCTACAATCTACAGGTTCAAACAGCACATTCTCTCCTAGAGGACTGTGGCCTTGACTTAGTCCTTCAGAGGGTAGATGCCATCACCTAGGTCTGTCTTAAACTGCAGGCCTCCCTGTGGCTGGGGCAATGGTGACATTACCAATGGGAGCTGGCCTGTGGTCAGCTTTGAGTCACCAGGTAAAGGAGCTATGGGAGAAGGTAAGCAGGCTGTGTAGCAATAGGACATTGACAGTGTCTTCACAGACACTGAACAAGGGGAGCACTGAGATTCCAAAGATGGAAGTGCTCGGAAGCTTGATCTTTCTGCCATCAGGAGAAAGCATCCACTCAGATCTGAATTTACAGAATTAGTGCAGAATTAGTAGTACAGAATTAGTACAGAATCACCAACGAGAGGGACCAGGCTCCATTAAGGAAACCTTTGGAGCTAGCTGAACAGTAAACAGATGGTCTTCTCCTCCTTCCTACAGGTGGAGGAGAAAAAGCTGAATGGGACTGGATGCATTCTGTAAATTAACAACTGTAAGCACAGCTGATGGTGTACTTAGCTTTACCTCAGCTTTAATGATCGTGGATCCCTCTTTGAAGAATAAGGACTGTTAGAGAGAGGCAGGATCTATTTGTCAAATTGAGGTAAAGGAAACTGATAACAAGATGAGGAAAGTTTTAAAATAAGTATGTCAGCGGATATTGATCAGAGGGAGAACAGTGAGAACGACACAGTGGGGGGAGGTTGTTACAGAAAGCCAATTGAGACAGGGAAATATGGACAGGCTGATCTTAACTGAATGAAGTCTCTGTATGGGAGACACTGGTTCTTATGGGAACTTGCTGAAAGGGCAGTACAACAGGATGCAAATAGCATGGCAAGTTTCTGGAGAAATTTAAGTAATGCAAACAGAAAAAACAGTGAATCCTGAATTTTTTAAGACGAGCAAAGGAGCACAATTAAGCCATTGCCCCCACTGCAAAACCCACCAAGATGATTCAGCAGAAGAAACTCATTTTCCAGAATGCCTTGTAAACCAAGACAGTTTATTACCTAAATTGATCTAAGATTTATTGCAGGAAGCAGAGGGAAGAGAGTTCTGGGATGGAAAAGAGAGAATTTTGGGGATGTTTAAATCTTACTATGGGATGCTTTAAAGGAACTATTTGAAATCTAATGTGATACATATAGGGTAAGGACCAAAGGAGGGAAGAGAATGAATGCAGATGAATATGGAAGGAAGGAGTACAGGAAAATAGAGAGGAAAAGCCTCTTTCAGAAATTGTTTCCAGGATATGTACATGATTCTGATTTACATACAGAGTATTAACTCATTAAATGTTTACTCATGTAAAATTAACTCATTAGATGTAACTCATGTAAAATTTACACATATCCTTTTTTTTTCCACATTCTACAGCACTGATGTAGTGTCAGTCTCTAGGGCTGGGACCCTCTTGTCTAATTACATCAATATTAAGACATCTTAAATACAGCTACTTCACAGCATATATACTCTCATAACTGTTAATATCTTGATGAACTAATGATGGGAAAGGGAGAGAAAAAACATTAAACATAAGAAGTTGTTACCGTGGTCCTGAAATTAAAATGCAACTAATAGAATTAGTAGCAGAATTAATTAGTTTTCTGTTTTTCTCTTTAAGAAATGTTGACAATTAAACAGTTTTCTTAAGTGTTTCTGAGATAAGAAAAAAGCCACAAGTTATTAAATTTGTGATGTACCTTATACAGTAGATTTAATATTTTCTAAGTAACAAAATAGCTCTTAAGATATGCTCTTAAAATCTACAAACCAGAATGTTCCTTAAATGTTCTTTGGACATTGTATGAGGATGGTAAATATATGGAATACTACAAAGACATAGCTAGACATTGGAATACTAGAAAGAAATAGGTAGACATAACCTTTAAAAATTACTTTTAAGCCTTACACACTTTATTAAAGGTGTTAATGTATTCTACATACACTTCTTAGTTATCAGAGATCTTCCTGCACCTACTCTAAAAATGAACACAAGGTATGTTAATTTAGGAGGAACGTTCTGGTATCACACATGTAAATGGCTAAACTTTCTTGGGTTTAGGATTAAATATCTCTTGAAAGAGATTAAGCTAGGAAAGCTTTACCCAGATAAATAAAATATTACAAATTGCATTTCCAGATGTGGGCTGCCAGTGCACATTGCTGGCTCATGTTGAGCTTCTTATCCACCAGCACCCCCAAGTCCCTTTCCTCAGAACTGCTTTCTAATACCTCATCCCTTAGTCTGTATTGATAGTGAGGATTGTTCCGGCCCAGGACCAGAATCTTGCACTTGCTCTTGTTGAGCCTCATGAGGTTTACCTGGGATCACCTATCCACCATGTTCAGGTCTCTCTGGATGGCATCCTGTCCCTCTGGTGTATCGACAAGACCACACAGCTTGGCGTTTGCAAACTTGTTGATGATGCACTCAATCCCTCTGTCTATATAATTGATAAAAATGTTGAACAGTACCGGTCCCAACACAGACCCTTGAGGGACACCACTTGTCACTGCACTCCATCTGGACTTGGAGCCATTGAGTACTACCCTCTGGATGCAACCTTAGAGCCAATTCCTTATCCCCTGAACAGTCCATCCATCAAATCTGTATCCCTCCAATTTGGTGAGCAGGAGGTTGTGGGGGACCATGTCAAAGGCCTTACTGAAATCCAGATAGATCACATACATAGGTTGTCCCTTTTCTACCGACATAGTCACTCTATCATAGAAGGCCACTAGGTTAGTCAGGAAGGCCCTGTCCCTAGTTAATCCATGTTGGCTGTCTTGAATCATCTCCCTGTCCTCCATGTGCCCAAGCATGGCATCTAGAAGGATCTGTTCCACGATTTTCCTAGGCACGGAGGTGAGGCTGACAGTTCGGTAGTTCCCAGGGTCCTCCTTTCTACCCTTTATAAAAATGGGTGCAATTTTTCCATTCTTCCAGTCCACAGGGACTTCGCCTGACTGCCACAACTTTTCAAATATTGTGGAAAGTGTTTTGGCAACTACATCAGCCAGTTCCTTCAGGACTCTAGGATATATTTCATCAGGTCCCATCAGGTACCACTTTTATATCTTCAGGTTCCTCAGATGATCACGTACCTTGTCCTCACAGTATGAGGGACTTTGTCACCTTGGTCTCTGACTTGTGGGCCATCAACATGAGAGCTAAGAGGAAAGGGGTTGCCAGTGAAGATTAAGGCAAAAAAGTTATTGACACCTTCCGCCTTCTCCTGATCTGTTGATACAAGTTCCCCACTGTTGCTCATCAAGGGGGGGGTACGTTTTCTTCAAACTTTGTTTTCTGTTTAATGTACTTGTAGAAACCTTTCTTGTTTTTTCTCACATCCCTTGCCAAGTTCAGTTCTAGCTGTGCCTTGGCCTTTCTGACTTCATCCCTACATAGCTGAGCAAAGTCAATATACTCTTCCCAGGATGCCTGTCCTTTCTTCCATTTTCTGTGTAGCCCCATTTTGCCCCTTTGTTTGACCAGGAGGTCATGGCTCAACAATGGTGGTCTCTTGCCCTCCTTGCCTATTTTCCTACATGTGGGGATTGAGATCTTTTGTGCTCTATCGAGAACATCCTTAAAGATCTGCCAGCTTTGTTTCGCTCCCTTTTCCCTGAGTGCCGTTTCCCACGAGGTCCTGTTTACTAACTCCTTGAAGAGATGGAGATGCATCCTACAAAGACATGTGGGAAAAACAATTGGTGTGTTAAAATTATGGTCTTTACTCAAATTCCATCTGTAGAAATACTACTGGAATATTATTCCCTTTCTTATTTTTATATTGAATTTCAGTAGCACCAATGAATCTTAACTGTAATACTGTAAACAACAAAAGAGACTTGTTATGCATCAACATATTCTTACATTTTCATGCTTTGCATCTCGTTTGGGCTCTCATAGTGTTTCACAGTCACTCTAGTCACATTAGATGAGCAGTCAAAAATATCCCTGCTGGTAGGCCCATACGTATGTAGACATAGGTTTTTACTTTCAGTGTCTTCATGGGCACAATCTGCTTTATTGTTAAGTATTACCACATCTCATTTTCCTTAACTGATTATTTTTTTATTGCTATGATGTATTTCATTTTACACAGATTTGGGGAACCTTGCTTCATGTCCACATAGGAAACTGCTCCTTTTCTTAAAGCTGTATTCCCTGTTCAGTCAGACTTTACTTTTCCTTGTTGACCTATTTTATTCTGAAGCTCTTACTGAATTAACATGAGTGTGCATCTCACCAGGTTCTGCTTCAGGATCCCATGATTGGTGAGGTAAAGGAAATAAATTTACTCTCTGTATTTCATCTATAGTTTTGTGCCTGTGCCCTGCCTGTGCAGGCTAACGCATCTAGCAAGTTAAATATAAAATCATAGCCAAACAGTCCAAGAAATATTTTTAGAACAAAACTGCCAACAGCATAAGAACAAACACTAAAATCGTCTTGAATCCAAATAAAAAATCTTACATTATTTTTTCACAACACTGTTACTATGGGATGTTCCCACACTTGTGGTATTCTTTATAAGAACAAATTGGATGAATAATTCCAAATCAAATTTAAAAAGCCAAGATTTTAGCACAAATCAATAGAATGAACATCTTGGCTAAATTACATTTCCCCAAGTAAACAGATCTGAAAAGGAACTGAAGGAACTAAATATAAGTGTTGGCATCCTATCTGTTTAAGCCAAGAAAGTGAAAATTACTATATTTAATATCACAATTTTGAAAAACGACTTTAGCAGCAAAGGGGAAACTACAGCAAGTAAACCTGCATATTTGATAAAAGATGGAATTACATATATTACTATATGCAACATATAAGGGGGCAAGGACTAAAAATCTTTTGTATCAGAAATTCTTAACTTGCAAATCTACAGTGATTTTTAAAGAAGTCAAGTAGCCCATTGATCTATGTCATCTAATCATAATGCATTCAAATTTCCAAAATCTGGCAATGGCCTTGGTCTCTAAAGGCTTTTAAAGAAGAAATAAGGTAAACAGAAGGTTCTGTAAAAGGTTAATAACTTAGTACATTATAAGAAATAGAGTGTTAGAAGAAAAGTGAAGTTTTCACTCTGGAGGGAATTTACCATTGTAGCTATCTGGGAACTGTGCTGCTCAATATATTTGTAAGTGTTCTAGAAAACAATGAATAATAAGGCTAACAAGTGTGCTGGTACTGTTTAATTACTTAAGATATATAAGCACTGAGGTCTTTAATCAAAAATCCACTATATTTACACAGTGCAGGATGAAAATGAAATTCTGTGTCAATAAATGCAAAGAAACTAGTGGAAGATAATGTCTTAACTACATATATAAAATATTGGCTGCCAAATTAATTACTATCACTTTAGGAAAGAGGCAAATTAATTTATCAAATGTCTAAATTAAAATAAATAATGAAGGATGTGAAGGCCTTTTGTCACACTTGAGATAATTAAATTGTGAAATTTGCCATAGACTGTATACAGGCCAAAATATAATTGAATGAAAACAGGAACAGAAGTCACAGAGGACATATTTATTAGTGGTCATCAAGAACAATAACTCTAAATGTAATCAATATCTGAAAAAGTCCTTAGGACACTTGTTTCCAAATGTAATGACAGTACAAAAGACTATTCTTCACTTATTGTTATACTGTTTTTCCTAATATATACTAATAACCTTTGGATTTTATCCATTTTGTGTTAATACATTTTAACTTTTCATTTTTTATATGAGCTAGCTTTCACAAAGCAAGCTTGACTGATATTTTAATATTTATATTAATATGCATAAAAGCATTTTGACCTTTCTGAGCTTGTCTAAGAATTATTCAATATCTAAAAACCACTTGAAGAGTATAGTAATTTAAAGCTAACTTAAAAAAAAAATCCAGAATCATAATTCAGCATATTTTAAGTCATTCTTTGTAGTTTAAAAATATTCTGTTGTTAGTTTTGATTATCTTTTCATTAGAAAGTAACAGAAAGTTAATTTTTAATCTTGGTCTCAGACAACCCACTATCCCAGTACCTATGTGTTTGCTACTCCAAATTTCACGAAGTATCTTCATGTATATATGATGGGCTATAATTTACTTCAATAAATAATAATTATATCCTGTTTTAAATGGTAAATATATCCTAAAGGGTCCACACACTGAAACACTAAAAATTTCTTCTCATGCTGTTCAGAATCCTTAATTAATAAATTAATAGAAGCAAAACTTGTAGCCTGTACAAGAAACAGAGCAAACTGTTTTGAATAATGTCCACTTTTAATGCAAACTGAATTTAGGGGTGAAGATTTCTAATGTAGCTATTCAGAACCACTCAGTCACCTAGGCATATCCAAAGTTATTAGGATCAACATATCATTCCATGTGAAATTTCAACTCTAAATTCTGTTTTGCATCTCTTATTCCTTTAGATGAGAAAAAAATTATACCTCTTATAATGTTCATCATAACGTGCCTGAATCCTGTACTGGAACTTCAGAATTTCCTTCTGCAGATTTTTAATTTATTTTGTCAGTAGGACAAAAACATCTGGAAAGGTCCAAATAAATGCATTTATAAATCTCACAATGATTCCAGTTTATGGCATTTCGTCCTGTACTACACATCATCATACAGCCTCTTATTGAATCCACAGGTCAGTAGTAATTTATTTATCCTGCAAATTACTTTGAGATTATTCCATAAGAAAATCACACATAAATATCATTTACCATCAAAAATATATAAATTGACATTCTAAGTCATGTAACTGAGTATCTAATTTACATAAAGGTAGCAATTTTATTTTTTTTTTCCCCAAGTATATTCAGTCAAGACATGGCATGTTATTACTTTTTGGTAGGCCTAGGACATTTTTGGTTATGGCTATGTTAAAGATTTGGGAATTGTGATTCCTTTGGAAATTCAAGTAACATAGCAAGGGTTATATGAATATATTGCATCATTCCAGTATAGACTTTCCAACTAGGCTCAGAGAGATCTGATGTCATGGTTTCATCTGGGATGCAGTTAACTTTCTTGCTAGCAGCTGGTGTAGTGCTGTTTTGGATTTGGGATGAGATAGAGCATTAGTTTTTAGTAAGCAGTCAAGGCCTTTTCTGCTCCTCATACCACCCCACAAGCAAGTAGGGTGGGAGTACACAAGAAGTCAGGAGGAAACCCAGTCAGCACAGCTAACACCAAATGACTAAAGGGATATTCCATACCATTTGATGCCATGTTCAGTATACAGAGCTGGTGAAAGAAGGAAGGATGGGACACTTGGGGCTATAGTGTTTATCTTCCTAAGGAATCATTACATGTCGCAGAGCCCTGCTTTCCTGGAGATGGTTGAACACGTGCCTGCTGATGGGAAGCAGTGAATTAATTCCTTGTTTTGCCTTGCTTGTGTCCGTGGCTTTTGCTTTATTTATTAAACTGTCTTTTTCTCAACCCATCACAACTGAGGGGAGTGAGCAAGCAGATGCATGGTCTTAGTTCCCAGTTGGGATTAAACCATAACACCTGAAGAAGAGCCTTGCCAGTGAACGCTGAGGCAAGGAGGACCCTCTATTCATTAATCTTTTCCATGACCTTAGTTAGAAGGTCCCTTACCCCTTTGAGCAGAAGGCTCACTCTTTTGTTAGTCTCTCTTTAGCTGCTGTTGTGCTTACAGTAGCTCTTCTTGCACTTCACAACCTTTTCTAGATTTTGGGTCTTGTCTCTCTATTCCACCTGGTAGCCTATTTCTTCTTCCACTTTCTGTTTCTTCTCTTTTTTGTGTGGCTGACCTCAGTAGGGAATTCCTAGTTCATCCACGGTGGATGCCTTATGAATTTGCTTAACTTTCTACACATTGGAATGGATCATTCTTGTTCTATGAAGAGGATGTCTTTAATAAGAAAATGACTCCCGATCTGTTTTCTCTCTGATGCCGTTTCCCAAATAAGCTGCCAAGATCTTGCCAAAGATCTTGCCAAAGATCTTGCCAAATATGCAGACATTTCTGGAGCAAGATGAAATCTACTTTCCTGAATGTCAGGGCTGTCATTTTACTATTGATCTTTCTCACTTCTTTCAGGATTTTGAACTCCCTAATCTCATGGTTATTGCTGCCAAGGCTGCCCTCAACCTTAATATCTGTAGTGGAATCTTCTTTCTTTGTGAGTAACAGATCCAACAGAGTATCACACCTATTTGAGCCATCAATTAAGAGCATAAAGATAGCAAAATATTACAGAAATATTATGCCTGGTGACATTAACTTAGCAGCTAGGTCTCACCCAATATCCTCCCACAGAACTTATTTTCTTAATGTGATTTGTTCACAAGGTTATATTAGTCAGAATACTGCTTTTAAATCTCTGTGTAAAGATCTACATATACATAAAATAGCTTTTTAGACATTATTACTTTTCAAATCAGACACATGCATTTTTGGAGAGAAAGGATGGGGTTGAATGATAGTGAATCTAAGAAACATAAGTGATTCAGTTCACCTTAATGTTATTTCAAAAGCCACTTTTGAGATGAAACGTTAATTATTTTCAGTTATCACTCATCATCAGTGTACAGGAAAAATATTATAGTAAGCTGGTCTAGATCCAATAAAACTCCTTTAGAGTACTAACTTTTTTAATTTTTCCTTCCTGTTTTATTCATTTCAATTATTTAAAAGTATACTCTATTTATGAGCCTCTCCAAGGGAATTTAAAATCCCTCATGAAAATTCTTCCTTAGTATTATAATTCTTTTCAACTTGAACTAGCCTCCCAGTAATTTGTCATGCAGTCTCATAAGGGTTATTTAATTTAATCATCTTTCAGGATTTTAGAATTATTTATACCAAGAAACATATTACTTTGCAGTTACTAAAAATATTCGTAACAACAAATATAAGTTCATCTTTCATACAATTTAGTGGCTAGAGACTGTCAATGTGAAAAGTCTGGTTTTCAGGACTTGTTTTGGAAGTGTATCCAATTAAGCTACTGTTGTACTATGAAATGTCTTCATTGATTTATTTATTTTGAGGTTTTCCTTCAGTTTTTAGCACTTAATTTACACAGATTGTACTTTGCCTTATTCTTTAGAGGAAGATTCAGTTTCCACATGATTGATAAATCCCAGAATAAATTATGGACACTTATGTAGATTGTTCATTGATGCTTAAATCAAAAGGCAGAACCCTAGGAAAAATATGGCATGTTTACTTGAAAACTTCAAAATATTAAAGCTAATACAAATTCAATTCAATACTGATGATAATGCACATTTTTTTTCAACAGTTACTCTACTTGATACATGTTTTTAAAAGTTTTTTTTCTGTAACTAAAAAAACTAAAACTAAAAAAACTAAAAGTTTTTTTTTCTGTAACTCCAAGTCTAGATTGAAATTATGCTGTTGTACAAATGAGGTATCTTTAATACTATAAGAAAGGGAATACAAATTCTAATGACCTTCACACATTTCTAAGAGGGCATCAGTGATATACAAAATTATCAGATTTGCAATCTGACTGCTATTTATATTTATATGTGTAATGAAGGATATATGAGATCTTACAGCCAAAGTAAAATTAGAAATCTCTTCTGTAAAGGGTAAAGACTGCATTTTTTCCTCCTACAAAAAAAAAAAAAAAATTCTTATGTTCCTAAAATATTTGTGTCAGATTACATATAAACACATGTACTGCAAGTACAAAACTGATGCTTGCTGATATACTGCATCCTCTATTTTGAAAAATAAACCCAAATTCACATGTAATTACTAAATCATTTTTAATGAAATGTTAATTGACATGAATAATGCAAATCACTGAAGACTATCAATGCCCTTGACAGTCATGCAATTGCAGTGTGTTCAAGTGGGTGTATGATATTTAATAAATTAATTCTGTATTTTTTCACTGGTACCCTGGTGTTGAAGGATTTTTTTTTTGTAATTATAAAATAACATTTTTTAAAAAGTGCAGATACATATGCCAAAAACTAATCATCTTTGTAATTACTTTGTAGGAACATGATGAGAAGCAATTGCAAACTGATTAAAAACTTAATATATTTACTTTTCAGGGGCTATAATCTTTCCTTTAAATCAAAAAGTAAAATGTATTTTAAAATCTGGGATTCATCAATATGCCAGATATTACATGCTTCTGCAGTGCTCTGGCTAACTTTCTCTTTAGTAAGTACAGAAGAAGAAACAATTGCATTTGTATAAGACCACCAAGTAATGAAATTCGAATATTATGAATTTAATAGAAGAAAGGCTAAGATCGATCATTTGAGGATTGAAGTTGGACCAAACATATGCATTGATTTTGACTTGAATATCCTGCAAAAGCTGCTGATGAAACCAGGATCTGCTTCAGGATTCTTTTGTAGGCACAGAACAAGCATCATATCATTGCAACTCAGTCTCATATAATTACCAACACTTGATGGCTATTAACAGGGAAAATTAAACATTTCCACTGTAACAGATAAAAGTATTTTCATCCCATAAGTGCAGGAGAAGACCATCCCCAGGTCCCACAAAATGAACAGGCAGGGAAGAAGACTGGTCTGGCTAAATGGAAGGCTTTGGCTCGATCCCAGAGAGAAAAGGAAAGTGTACAACCTCTGGAAATAGGGGTTGGTTACTTACGAACAATATCAAGGTATAGTGAAGATATGTAGGGGAAAAGTTAGAAGGGTGAAAGGCCAAGCAGAACTTAAGTTGGCTATCACAGTTAAATACAGTATATTTTTCAGTATATCAGCAAAAAAAGGCAGGCTAGGGAAAATATAGGCTCACTGATGAATGTTGTGAGTGCCTTGGTGGTGGAACACACAGAGAAGGCAGAGCTGCTGAATGCCTTTTTTGCTTTGGTCTTCACTGACAAAGCTGCCCCTCATGAATCCCAGACCCTGGACACAAGGAGGATGGTCTGGAGAGAGGAAGACTTTCCCTCTGTTGGGGAGGACTGGGTTAGAGACCACTTAGCCAAACTAGACAACCATCTTCTGGGAAGTACTTCTGAGGAAAAGGATCTGGGAGTCCTGGTGGATGCAGGGTCTCCATGAGCCAGCAATGTGCTCTTGTTGCCAAGAGGGCCAATGGGATCCTGGGCTGCATAGGGAGAAGTGTGGCCAGCACATCAAGGGAGGTCATTCTCCCCTCCACTCTGCACTGGTGAGACCACAACTAGAGTACTGTGTCCAGTTCTGGGCTCCCTAGTTCAAGAGAGACAGGGAACTACTGGAGAGAGTCCACCATAGGGCAACCAAGATGATTAAGGGATTAGAGTACCTCTCTTGCAAGGAAAGGCTCAAAGAGCTGGGGTATTTTAGCCTTGAGAAGACTGAGGGAAGACCTTATCTATGTTTACAAGTTCCAAAAGTGTGGTCTGAAGGATGATGGAGACAGACTCTTTTCAGTGGTTTACAGTGAAGGGATGAGGGGGAATTGGCATAAAATGGAACATAGGAAGTTCCATTCAAATATGAGGAACTTCACCTTCTCATAGAATTTAGGAAATGTTAACAAAAAATTCTCTAGAATTGTAGACACCAGCATTTCCAGTGGTTTTTCTTTGTTTTAATTTGCTTTTGATATCTTTTAAACCATATCTTTATGAATTTTTAATAAATTTGTCTTCAGTATTTCTTATTTTGAGGGTAAATAACACTTCTATTTTGGGAAGTTGAAGAGGGAACTGATATATAGGGTAGATCAGTTAGAAGCTGATGTCTTTGTTGTATTAAACTTTCTAATTTTGCCTCACCTCTGGTTCTAATCCCAAATGTCCACTTATCTATACCATTCCTTTATCAGAATGCTTTCTTAAGGGGAAAACTGAAATCTGACAAGCTGAAAAAAAATATTTTACAAAAAACAACTATGGGAAATTATCTGGGGAAGCTTTGATATCAAGATGACAGTGAATATACTTGCACAAACCACAGATGATCAGAACTTACTCTTTTGTCTTCATTGTCCACTCATTTATTTTGTTTACTTAATTGCAAATCAGAAGATAGTGCCCTAAATTACACTTTGACGAAAAGAATAGTGATTGCATTAATGGTGTGACAGTTTTCACCTTTATGCTAAACAACTGCATGTTCTATACCGTATATTCCGCTATGCTTTATAAAATAAAAGAATTTCAACATATATAATAAATTCTAGGCTGAAAGCTGTATATATATATGTACATGTATATAATATATATATACACATATGTAATGCATAGACATTTCTCTGTATATTCATACTATATATGCCTGTGTACACACACACCTACTCACACACATATGTAAGAGGGCTCTTGAAGAAGTTACCACAGAATCACAGAATCACAGAATGATAGATGTTGGAAGGGAGCTCTGGAGATCATCTAGTCCAACCCCCCTGCCAAAGCAGATTCAGCTAGACCAGGTTGCACAGGATGGTGTCCAGGTTGGTTTTTAATGTCTCCAGAGACAGAGATATCATTTAAATTGTCACAAAATTTAACCCATTTGGGCTTCAGCCACAAGGAATATGGTCCTTAAAAAATTAAACTCATTAATGGGAGATAGGTGAATTCCTACCAATAACTCAAAAACCTAGAGAATGAAGAGAAGCGATGTGCGTCTTCTAAGAAACTTCTTTAATTCATTTAAGAATCTGATTTTCACAATATATTGAATTTTTCATAAACACACAAAACAATTCAGATATTTTAAAGTAAGTACTTAAAAACATACTATAGATACAATATTTTTTGAAAAAAATCTTCATTATAAAATCTTCATTATAAAATGGCTAATATAGACAGGTTTCTTGCAGATTCTAGGATAGAATTAGGATCTGAACAATGAAGAATATTCTAAATTTATAGTTGATAGTCATCTCCATTGGGGTATTTTCAGTGTAAACCTCTAATTAAGGTATACCATTGCTGTTAACAGAGATAGAAATACTTGCAAAACAGGAGCAATCTAGCCTTTATATCTACATTAAGTTGAGAAGACTCACTCTCTGAAAGTATCTTGCAAAAGAACTGAGGGTGACTGGGTGACTAGCTTTAATGAAAATACCCGCCCTGTAGATACCTGTATTGTGCAACATGAATTCCATCCCATTTCTCCTGAGTACATGAATAGTATTTACAAAAGCCACTTATTTAACTAAGTATTCTGAATCTGCATCAGAAAAGTCCTCTCCCCTGCTGTCTGCCTTTACTTGGTCTTTATCACAAGGGGCAGAGGCCTGAGCCTCCTTTTCCTTCTGGTCAACAGAGCAACTTGTACCAGTGCTGATGGAGTCCGAGTAAGGTCAGTGTCAGCATGTCTGCATCGAGATTTAAAGAGAAACCACACCAGCAACACATTCAGCAATATCGACACTACAATAATGATTTTAAGAATGTAGCTGTCATCCAGGCTATCCAAAGAGGCTGCATCCTCTGTCTCCGATGGTGA
>BJBW01008960.1:0-32022 GCA_004320125.1 Scolopax mira
AGGACTTCCTCCTTTTATGTCCCCCCGGCTAGCTCAGGCCCCTCCCCCTGGGCGTGGCCTAAATGGGATGGAATACCTGTGTCCCTGCTAGGTCCTGGGAACAATTAACCCTTTCCCCACCAGACCCAGCACACCGTTCATCAAGGAAGACCTGGTGCTTGTTCACAGGCTGATGTTGGGTGAAGAAAGCTGGGGGCAACTTTCTGTTGCTTTCTTGGTACTGCTAAGAGAAGACAAGGAAAGAAATGAGTTCCGCACCAACTGAACAAATTTATCCATTTCACAAGCATGTGAAGAATTCACAAGCATGGCATAGGCAGGCTGCCTTCACACCTCAGAATTTTTTTACAGCACAAGCAGATAACAAGGGGCAACGGGCACAAGTTGGAACATAGGAGGCTCCACTCAAAGATGAAGAAAAACTTCTTCACGGTAAGGGGGAACAGGCTGCCCAGGGAGGTTGTGGAGTCCCCTTCTTCGGAGATTTTCAAGACCCGCCTGGATGCAGTCCTGAGTAACATGCTCCAGCTCTAGGCAATCCTGCTTTAGCAGGGGAGTTGGACTACATGATCTCCCTTCCAACTCTTAAAAAAAAAAAACCCACTAAAAAAAAATAATCAGTGAAAACAGGGCCCAAAGGACTCAGTCTCCTCCAAGGAGAAGGTCGCGTTCTTACCCTGCACTATGCCTGCTCAATACTAAAATGACAAAGAACAGAGCTTCCTGCAACATCATCAACAATATAATAGCACTTGTGAGGAACAGCAGCAAGGACTGTGAGAAGTGGCTTCTGTCAACCTAAGCTTCTGCAGAAGTAGTATCTATACTGGCAGAAATGACTGCAGGTGGCAACAGCTCTAGAGACCCCTCTTCATGACCCAGAATACCCCTCCTGTCCCATGGGTACCATGCATTTTGTTCCCACCTTGTTCTTTGCACCGAGGACTTGGCAGCAGAGGATTTTTCAGAGCAGCTGTGATCTAAGCATACTGCAGGAGCAGCCTAATTTCTAGTTCTGACTCCATGCATGTGTCCTTGATCTGCCTGTCACTCTTGGCTCTTACAGATGTTTTGCTCTGCAGGCACATTTCTGCAATAGGAGGATGGATAAAGTGTTGATCCAGGCAACACTGAGGTCATTTTTAATGCCACTGAGTGCCCAGTAGACAAGCCAAATAAATAATCCTGCTAACTAAGACCACTGTCACCTTCTGATCTTGGCTGTGCCCCAAAACATTTAGCCATTTTACTCTGCAGCCTCACAGTGGAGATGCTATTCCTCTTCCTTTGCCAGTATTTTTCTTTCTAATAGAGCAATCTTTCTTCTGAAGGGTTCAGGGTTACTCCTCCTCATGGCCCTTATGTTAAATTCAAAGTTTTTATATTCCCGTCAATACTTTGTTGACTGTAGTTTAAATACCTGAGATGCTCTTGGCTTACCATCTCTCTGTATTGATCTCAGCAACCGCTACAAACCTGAAATTAAAGTCCTGGCTGCCATCATTCCTCCTTGGGTATAGCACAGCAGTGTGCTAGGGTCACACTCAGAGCCCTGCTGCCAGGAATTTTAACTCACTTGTAACTCTGATAGCGCCCAAAGTATTTAAGTCAGGAAGGAGTGGCATCTTACCTCATGGTTACCATGCTGGAAATATAGGAACTGGGAACACAAGTGCACTGCCCTGACAATACATTCAAACTGGTTCTTTGCAATCCCAAATTCAAATTCATCTCATTTAAGAGGTGTTTTGAGTAGTAACAGAATGGAAGATATGCCCTTTAAAGATAAAAGGAGCTAAACCTTTTTTTAGTTTTAAATAGGCCTCTGAGGTCAGGGACAAAATTTAGACTTACATCAGGGTTTAACTGCCAGGGCCCTCTATCAGGTCCCAAAGGCTCCTCGCTAAAGAAAACACTAAAAATACGGCTGGCCTGAGGAAGCTGAAAACACCTGTAGCATCAGGTCCAGAGCATCCCCAGCCAGGAAGGCACCTGAGCTCCCCAGGATATCCCTGACTTGCATGGGACACCAGCTCTGCTCCTATGTCATTCCAAGACCAGGAGGCAGCAGAAAGGTGGCTCTGGCTCCCCTGACTGCTGCAGCAAGTCCAGCTCAGACACAGCCAAGAAGTGGGGCACCATCCCACAATTGTAGCAGGGACAATGTGCTAAACACCTTTGAAGACTCAGTGCAGAAGCCCCTTTTTAAGGCCACTGAGCTGTCCTGACACAGCTGATCTTCAGAAGAGTCAGTAGATAGGTCCACATTAGTAGTGACTTACTGTGGTGCCTCACTGAACTCAAATACACAGTTATTAACTGTCAGCCAAGGAACAAAGGCAAACACAACACCTTCTGTGTTGTCAAAACAGCTGCAGCAGCCCAGGTCCCTCAAGCAGCCAGCCAGCAGCCATGACAAGGGACTCACCTGTAGGTCCACCTGCATGAAGAACACAGAGTGTCTGTCAGACAGGGACCTGTGGGTCTCACACAACATGGCCATACCATTGCTGGGAAGCAGCTACATATGTTCAGCTGGGGTCTTCACCTTCAGAAACCTCAGCCCCTCCACCTGAAAACCCCCACAGAAATCTCTCTGTAACTGTGCAAACTCACAGCAGCAACAAGAGTGTGCCTCTGCTCAAAGAAGGAAAGTAGCTCTGCAAGCCACTCGGATAAGTAGAGAAATGGAGTGAAGAGGGGAACTCTCATTCCTTCTAGGGACATCTACTTATACAGGGATACACAGGGAACTAGCAGGATTTACACAAGGACAGCTGCCATGTCTAAGAACACTTCTCAAGCTCAAGCACAATTTTACTATGGTTGGAAATAACTTGAGGGCAATGCTCATCCTGCCCCAAAGTAAAGGGACTCCTGACACCCTCCCCCAGCTCTTGTACGTACTCTCAGAGAGGGCTAAATAAAGCCTGGTGTGCTCTGAAGCAAGAAGCATTTCTCACTGCTCTGCAGGCTGACAGACAGCATGTCAGAGGGGCAGCAAGTGGGGCACAGAGCCTGAGGAGATTGGGCACAAGCAAGGAGAAAAGAGCACAGATCACCCCTCGCACAGCAAAACTCATGGTCTGCAAAACTCTACAACTTACAAAGGCTGATTTTCTTCCTATTTGGTGAAAGCAAAAAAGGTAAAGAAATCCTTCGCACCTTGTAGAGTGAAAATCCAATGAAGAGGCGAGGAGCTCAGGTCCTGTGTTTGCTGCTGTGTTTCTGCATCGGGGATATAACCACATTGCAGCAACCCAGGCTTTTCTTACTGTCTTCAACTGGTAAAACATCCAGCCTGTACTGAGGGTTCATCCAAAAGGTGACTAAGCAAAACAAGAAAGTCAGGGATATCCTGGGGAGCTCAGGTGCCTTCCTGTTACTGTAACATTTTGATGTCATTTCCCATCACGAAATTGGTTGCCAGATTCCCACGTGATGCCTGGCATCGGACTGAATAGGCCACAGGTTGTCTGGACTTCAAGACCCCACAGGGACTTGATCTCAGGATGCAGTTTAGAAATTTAGCAGTGCAACCACTAGGTAAGAC
Source organism: Scolopax mira (assembly GCA_004320125.1). NCBI lineage: Eukaryota > Metazoa > Chordata > Aves > Charadriiformes > Scolopacidae > Scolopax > Scolopax mira. Next base: position 3,554 of record BJBW01008960.1, read on the forward strand.
AGAAGGAAAACCCAGGAATAGAGAACTACATTTCCGCTAACCTGCAAATAAGAGTTCATTTTGTTTATAAATCTATCACTATTTCTCTACCACCTCCAGTGTATGGAGCTGGACTTCACACCCCACCTGCTCTACTTCCAGAAGAGTTGAGCCTCTGCATTTCTCATTCACTTCATTTAAAACACCACTAACTGGAGGTGCTGAGGACACAAACTTTAAAAAAGTTTAATGCCCAAAAAACGCTCAGTGTTGTCAACTGACCCTAGGATCTTGCGGCTCATTTCATGCCATAACCAGCGCACTGCCCTACATTTGCAAGTGATATGTTTGCAGCTTCTGTGATAGCAGATGCCAGTCAAAGTCTCTCAGCTACTTATTTCTAATGTTTGTGAAGAGGGCTAAGCAGGAAAAGCACGTTTCTGTTGTCAGTTTTATGTTAACAGGTATAAGGTGCCAGTAACTGAGCCCGTAGAGCACTGTTACCCAGAGTAATCTAAAAGACTCCCCCTCACCATTGCAGAATTCCAGACTTCCTCTTGCTGTACTTCCTTTAACCCATCTCCCACTCTTCAGGGAGTACATCCACTTCTTCCCATCTTCCTGGCTCATCAGGTCTGGAGTTAATTTACAGATTATCAGATCCACAAAATGAATCTTAAAATCTTGCAGAGACATCCTGGGAAAAGAGTGCCAAGAGACTTCTCATCAGCAGTTTAGTTTAGTCCATATGGCTTATAAAATGAAAAGGAAAGCGAGCAGGGAACTTTGAAGATGCACCATTCTGTGTTACATATGGTAATGCTCATATTTTATTAGGCAGTAAAGAAGAGAGCGTCTGCTCCAAAAACAGCATCTAGCAGTAGCAAATGCAGGATGAAAATTTGAGGAAAGGATAGCAGCACAGAGATTAAAATAATGCCACCAAAAGGACGACAATGAAATAACGCGGGTGACAACATTGCCACCTCGTGGCAGAAGCTGTGGAGAACCCATGAACAAACAAGGCAAGCAAGTTTCCCAAAGCCATCTTAAAAATAAAAGGCAGGACAAAAGCTCCTGAAAGCTGCCCGTGTCTCCATCAGCCCTTCGAGATCTGTCAGTGTCCTGCTTCTTCCTCACTCCTGCCAAAGAAGAACAGAGCATCTCTTCCATGTCAGCATTGCTACTGCTTCTCACACCATCAAACAACGAAGAAAGCAAACTCCAGTACCTAAAGGGGGCCTACAGGAGAGATGGACTCTTGATCAGGAAGCAGAGCCATAGGACACAGGGGAATGGTTTTAAACTGAAAGACGGGAGATTGAGATGAGATATTGGGAAGAACTTCTTTGCTATGAGGGTGGTGAGATCCTGGTCCAGGTTGCCCAGAGAAGCTATGGCTGCCCCAACCCTGGAGGTATTCAACGCTAAGCTGCCTGGGGCTTAGAGCAACCTGGTCTAGTGGGAGGTGTCCCTGCCCAGGGCAGGGGATTGAAACACAATGATCTTTAAGGTCCCTTCCAACTCTAACCATTCTATAAGCATGAGCTGTTATAAAGCAGATCACATAAGCCTCAATCTATGACTTATGTAGTGATGTGCTGCTTCATCTCTAGCCCCAGAGCTACTGTCAGAGAGAGGAGAGGCAAGACTGTACCATTACCAGAATTCTCCATCCTCCTTTTTCCTCAGCAAAATCTTCTCTTTCGGGCTCAACAGTTCCCATTTGTAAGAGCTGGGGGCAAAAACATAAGGTGACTAACCAAACGTAATCTCAAATTCAAAGCAGAGTACATATCTTTCCTTTATATAAACAGGCCAAATCCCTGTCCCCCACATATGTCCACAGTAATTGCCTACTAAACACAGGCCTTCTATCCTGCAGCCACAGAAGACTCTCCACAAGCGCTCTTGGTTCCCAAGAGATGTAGCTAAATGGCTCTAGTTTTCTCCAGCATAAGCCAGAAATGTTCTATTTCCACCAGCCAGTCTATTCACTTGCACACACAGCTTTAAGTACTTAAAATATATAATTCTAGACCGGTTTTGTTGGTTAATTTTCTGTCAAAGGAGACATAATAGGAAGAGTGTTTGGCATAATGAATGAACGACTAGGACAGCACAAGAGGCAGATGGGACTTGTTTAAAAGACTACAGCATGGTGCTCATTATGCTCTTCAACAGGAACAGCTGGTATGTTGTCATTATGTGACAGACACGCATCAGAGAAGTTACTGCTCTGCAGACAAGGTGAAAGTCACTCATTCCAAACACCTCCCTGTGCTCTTCCTGTCTCCCTCTGCCCAAGCCTCAGCAGACAGGGTCTGTGCAGGGAATGAAGTGATGTTTGGAAGGAAGGAATATGCTCCATTTCAAAGAGGAACAGTCTATGGTTGCACGTGGTCTAGAATGCAAACCACTGTCTTTCACGGATTCCAATCAAAACATTCAGGCAGATGCAAATATAGATCTCCCATTTACCTCACTAGTTGCTTTCTCTGATCTCACAACCAATTGTATTTCCCCAAACAGACAGGAGGGAAGACTCCTTTGCAGCCCATCTGGGCTGCAACTTTAACACTTTGCAGCCTGTGGATGACTTGGCATTGTCCCTCCTGCAATAAAGGGCTGCATGCCCTGAAACATGCAGCTTGTTTAGAGCCTCTTGAACAGCTATCTGTCACTTTGCATGCCATCCAGATCATAGCAATGTGGTCAGTGTCTGATGTCAATATCCCATCTCCTCTGGCATTCAGTGAATGGAAACGCAGAATGGAAAGCTGTATGTGTGAAGAGAGCCCACCTACTTGAGCACTATCTGCCAGAGAAATTTAAATCTCTCCAGTCATTGCTTTGACACCAGAGCATCTGTGCAAGCAACTGTTACTTACCTTAACGCTGCTCTCAATGATAATGTGTGCCTGAAGGTGGCAGCATCTTTCCTCCAAGAAACCTCTCCTGGCACTTAACATCAACTTTTCCAGTTTTTAAACTCACATGTCACTCCAGTCTCCTTTCCATTCAAATTTTCCCCATGGATTTCTGTCTCACTAGGTTTTGTGGTCCATATTGACAGGTCACCTGCAGAAAACAGTAACACTGTACTTAACAAGGTCTCAGCATTTCTCATCTGGAGAAATATATCTGTTTATATCATCTGTATAAGGATTTTGATTGTTTTCACAGATTTCAGCAAGTATGATGATAAATATCTATGAATGTGCAACTCCAAATGCCAGCACAGAGATTAAGATGCTTTATCTTTCCTCTATAACTGAAATCAGAGACCTCACAGACTCCTAATTTGGACGCTTGACCATAAACTCCTCCCCCTTTCCAACATCTGCTCATTTTGTGCTTATGTTGGGGCAGGACTGTGCTACTCCAAAAGCTAAGCCCAGCCCCAGTGTGATGGCACAGCACAATGCAGCCCATGGGGTGACCACGTAGATTGGTGCCTCCTGAACTGGGATGCCATGGTTGGAGAAAAGGGAACCAGGCTGACCAGGGGCTTTGTTGGCAGAATACAGCAGAACAACTTCCTTTACATTGGCTCCATATGCTCAGTCAGTCCCTTTCTCCTGCCTAGCTCTTCATCCCATCAGAGGAGCCAGGCTGACAGACACCTCACTGATAAACTCCATACCTCAAACCTTCCTGCTGCATGGGAGACACAAGCATGCATCATCCAGCTCATAGTATCTCCTCCAGCTTTCCTACTATCTCTTGCAGAGGTACTGAATGTGCTTTCACCCACATCTATATCACACACTCAAAGCTCCACAAAGTCCTTGTCCAACCTCAAAAGGAAGTTGACAAGGACAGTAAAGCGAGTGAGCTATCAGTCCAGAAGGAGAAAGCTTGAGTTTTCTTCTGCTCTCCTACTCTTTTACTGTCGCATACTTCTATATAGATATATCTTTAGGAGTTTCCTAATGATACTTCCACAGGTCAATAAGGTCCACCTGGTATTCTCTGCACAGAAGAGAAATTTGTTTCTCCTGCTTTAGCCTTGACTCACATTTCCGTAGGCGGTTTTTTGTGTTTTGGCCCTTGTATTCAATAACACTTACTACTCTGTAGCCTCTCCTCTGAAGTCAGAGGAAGGCTTTTTACCCCACGCAGGGTCCAACACATCCTTCTAGCATGCCCAAAGGCCAGTCCTTTCCTCCTTAACAGCTAAGATGTGTTTGTAGGCAATACTCTACACATATGCTCTACTCTCAGCAGAGCCCTATGAATCATTCCCATCCTTAGAGCTATGTTGATTTATAACCATTGTCATTTACATCAAGGTCACAATACTAAAATGGGCATGCTTGAAAGTGAATCTTTACAAAGCATGCGGTCCCTTTTAGCCTTAGTCTAAGAGAAGAGCATTGGCGGAGGAGAAACACAGTGGCCCTGATTAAAGGTTGAACCTATGGCTACAATAAAAATTGCTGACACCCAAACAAACCTGGGCCCAGAACATTAGGACTAGTCTTACCTTTCCAATACCAGTTACTGTGTAGGCACAGCCAGCAACAAGCCCATTCTTCAGCACCTTTGTTGCCTGTATACAAGGAAGAGAAACAGAAGGAGAATAAACCTATTATTCTCTCCATACTTACACAGTAGACTCATACCAATGCCAGAGACTTGTATAAACAATGACTCTCAAAAGACAGATGGCTTGAACTGGCAAAAAAAAAAAAAAAAAAAAAAAAGTCTAAGCTCCTAACAGCCATATTTTGCAGTACACTTGGAACTGGAAGGTTGATTGGGAAGGTCCCTTCCTAACTAGGGATCTTTGGCTAGAGATCATTTAGCTTTTAAAAAGTCCAGAAGGTTAAGTTTTGATTTTCAGAACAGTAGGTATTCTCAACAGCTAAAGTCTTAGCATAAGGCTTGGAAGCCAAGACTTGAATTCCTGTTCTAAACTACACACTTTCCCATCTTAGCTATAAGCTTCCGTGAGTCTCTGTGACTCACTGCACCATCTGTAAAAATGGAACACTTATTTAACAAAAATGAGAAAATGCAGTAGCTCCTTATTTAATAGAGGTTCTTTCATAGATAAACCTAAATGTAACAACAGAGAACTGAGAGCAGCCCAGAATCAATACACATGAAAAGTTTAACATGAAGAACACAATCTCTACAGAAAGTCACGTGTGGCAGCTTTGATACTTTTTGAGTCACAATGACTAGCTGAGCAGAGTGAAACAGGTCTGGAAAGCCTTTCAATTGTGGCAGCCATTTGATGTCACTCCAAGTCTCACCCCTAAATGTGTCTGACAGCCCATGAGAGATCTGCTGTAGGTTGTTCTTGTCAGGATGTCCCACAGATCTGGAGGAGCTGCTGCAAGCTTGATCCTTATATTAACACCACCTGTAAAATCCACTAAGGCTTCTGAAACTTGCCCAATCTGCAGATCTTCATAGAGCCATATAGTATAGCAAAAAATACATCAATACATTCTTGGGGTTATAGTCACAGAGGATAGGTTGAGCACAGCATGCCAATAAAAACATACAACAAAGGTTTGCAAAAGGAAAGCTGTAACTGATGTTTAATTTTTGGGGAATCTTTGGCATTTAGGAAGAGGGGAATCTCGCAAATTACCTCCAAGATTGGCCATAGTCTGAAAGAGACTCTTCACCCTGTTATCTCTCCCTGCACAGTAGTGAGAACATACCTATCACTACTTCTTTGAGAATTCTGCCTAAATTTATCCTCAGACACTGTGCTGTAACTAAGATATAGTGCCTTGAGAGGCAAAATATCTCAAGAGCCTAGTCTCCAATTTGATTTTCTTTTGCAGTGCAATTTTCTCTGATCTTTTTGTTCTAACGCTGATACCAAATGAAAATAACTGAACTTTCTCTCCTTTGCTGTGATCTCTCTCTCAATGTTAACTAGAACTTTTCCCTGCTCTGCAGAGATTATTTCAGCTCAATATTAACAAACTCCACCACCTCTGCCTCATTGCTTTCTTCTTAGTCCTGATATAACCTCTAGACAATACACCCTGGAGAAAACCACTATTATCACTATATCACATGACTTGTTAAATGCCTCATTTTTGGGGAACCCAAGAGCAGGAACTTGGAGCAAAACCAAAGTACAATGCTTCAGCAGACCCCCAAATTGAAACACCTTGGAGGTTTCTCAAACTGGTAATAGATCAAAGGAGGCAACAGGAATAATTCACCTTTGAAAATTCCTATCTGTGGCCTTACATTCCTCTGCAGTATTTACAAGGAAGGCATCACCCTAGCCTATACACTCCAAACAGTGATAACACTCAGAAAAAACTACCTGTTTTCAGGCCTACTCCTAAACTCTTGGATTTAAACTCAAGGGCCTGGATTGGTAACAGTCACTACAGTGGCAGCTTTTACTGTCTAATAATATAAAGATGAGAACAATTTACTACACTCACAGTGTAGCAAGGTCTAAGAGATGCATTTATAAACAAGAACAAACTGTGTAGGCACCAACCAACAAATTTTAGAGAGACTATTTGTATAACTTGGGATGAGTCTCTTACTTAGCATATGCCTTCTCCAGAAGGGCTCCCCAGAACACATTCTTATAGACTGAGGAAAAAAAGACCAGCTCCCCTGCCTCGTTCACCTGGCAGGCGATCATCAACCACCACATCAACCCATTCACTGAACTTCCAGAATTATCAGAGGAAAGGAACGAGCCAAAGTTTTCCTTAGAAGGAACCTCCCCTTGAAACAACAGGAAAGACAAGATAGCTTAACTGTGGGCACAGGAGGGGAGGTCAGTGGGATGGACTGACTCGCCTACAGACCCAATTCCTCAGCCACACCCTGCCAGAGGGGAAAACAAAGCATGTATCAGGTGTAAAAGGTTATTAAGCAGGGAAATTAGGCACAGCTGGGCTTCTGGGGAAGGAGTTCCTAAATGCAGGGTAGCAGAGTCCCATCAAGAGCTGGGCAAAGAGGTAGAAGGTTGGAGCAGATGTGCCTAGGTCCTGCTGACTGTTACCACCATGGAAGAAGACTTTTGTCTAGATTAAAACATGGGTAGTGCACAGATGGAGAGAAGGGCCAAGAGGAGATATATCCTCAGACTGGCTTATAGTTGATCCACTGCCTGCACTGCTTTGTGGGAGGGGTGATGGGCTACTTTCCAGGCTAGGATACCCTCTGGCCTGGTCAAAGGGAACCACATATAAATTATCTAAGGATGTGACACAAAACATGACAGAGTTTCTGAAGACCTCCCACACTCAGGGGGAGCAGATGTACGCGAAAGTGGAAAATGCCAGCATATTTCCTCTCAAAGCTGTGGTTCTGTGGCACAAATGCAGCCAAGATGTCCTGGTGGAATGTCAGGGCTACCAGGACTGCCAGGAACCAGCAGTTCTCTGCGCCAAGACAAACAGACATGTGCAGTTAGCAGAAAAGTGGAATTTGTCAGCCAAGTTCAGGATCGCCATCAGAATCCTAGCAGAAGAGCTGTTGTGCCGATGTCTTTACAATTATAACAAATTATACACCGAAAATAAGATGATCCAGACATGTGCTTTATTTAACCAAGCCATGATTGGTTTATAATTATTTACTCATTAATGATCTTTTCATTTGGATACTCTTTGGTTAAATAAGAAATTTATCAAGAAATAGCTCTCAATGGAAACATTCTGGTTTTTTACTGACATCGTGTGGGAGTTTCTTTGTTCTCTATAAAGGCTCACTTAAAAAAAAACAAACACTTCTCCCTTTTACTTCAAAAACATTAACTTTTGAGAAGAGAAACAAAATTTCCACTGGATCTCACACTCAAGACTGTACTTATCGGTCTTTAAGGGCTTAAAGCACTTAAAAATTAACGTAGTCCTGCTCCTACTTGTTTTGCAGATGACAATATATCCTTTTAGTTTAGGTAATAGGGGCATAAAAATTATTTTTCTAACTGCAAAGCTGGGAAGAGAACGCACTTACACTAAGCCTTAGGTACAAAGATAGCAAAAGTCAGAATTTTGAGCTTCTGTGGTCTCTGTTCAATTGTCAAGCAGCAACATGACAGACCAGTAAGAACACAGGATCTTCCTAGGGTGGTATTAGCATGCACAGAAGGTAGCAATTTCAGCTTGTGGAGACACCTCAAACCCCTCAAATCCCACCTTAAAGCTTGCCTGCTTTTTTACTGAGTCTATCCCATCTTAATGACTGCTTCATCCACGCCATACCAAGTAAAGAGATAAGGATACACACACCTTCTACTTCTATGCCAAGTTTTATGCAAATTTCACATAAAATATTATCTTGCATAAGAATACTTAGATATTTATAAAAAGGAGGTTCCTTACCCACCAATCCTTGGCAGAGATCAAGTTGCTTTCTGTTTGCAGCATAAAATACTAGACTTCTGTGCAAAGCCTGGGAAGCACACAAACAAAAAGAAAAAAGGGATACAGTCAAGTCAGTGACATTAGCTTGAAGTCAAGGACTTTCTAAATGCAGAGCTGCAATCTCGTAAAATGGGAAATCCAGCAAGTTCCTAGTCTGCAACAGTCCTAGTCCTCAACATGGATATATGAGAGAAAACACTCCTTCTGCCTGAACAAAGTTTTTCAAAAAACTAAGGGTCCTTTTGTACCAGCAGATATTGTTCTGGTTCAGGTATAACTGTTACTATCATGTGCTCTGGCTGATCTGACACAAGCCTGGGCACAAATTTGTGCTTGCTCTACACTGAGTTTGATATCTGACAAAAGCCACTGGTGCTCAGACACATCACCATGGGTCTCCACAAACACCTAGCTGAGAAGACAACCCTTCAGACCTGTCAGACCTGCTCATCCACAATAACTGACAAGTTTCAGCCAAAAGAGGTTACAATAGTACTGCATGATTGGTCAAACTTCCAGGTAACCTGGCTGATGCCTCCATGATTTGACTGACAATCAAGCTACAGACTAACTGATGGCTGCTACACTGAGTTCCTGTTGCTGTGACAGGACTGGGTCTGTGAATAACGGCTCAGAGAAAAATGACGTTGTTATTTTTAACTCCCCTCCACTTTCTCAAGTGCCTCTGGGGTCAAATTAATAACCTAAGTGTCAAATTTATGTTTCACTCTAATGACCTACAAATTGCTCCAGCTAATTTTCACACCATTGACTTCCTCTTCAGGCAGTAGCAGAGAAACAGCAAACCCTCATAAGGCAGTTACAGCAATTAGACACCAACTCCTATCCCTGGTGAATGTGGGTGTTCAGTTTGCAGGCCATCAGTCATAGATGCAGCAAGCCACAAGCCTGCAGGCTGAATGACAGAATATTGGAGTTTCCTCTGCAGCACATGGACTGCAGGACGCTCAGAGAGCCATCCTCAGAGAGCCTTTGCTGGGCTAACGGCAGCCTTCTTCACCAGGCAGTTTTAGAGCAGCGAAAGGGTGGACTGAGACATAAGTTTCAATTCCATTACAAGATCTCTAGGGTGGAGGGACACCTGAAAGGCTTTGTAGAAGCCAGAACTCGAGTTGACCCTTCCTTCCAAATGCTGATATAGCACTGCCAAGTACAACCCAGCTCAGGCTCCTGAGGACTGCGCTCCTCCCCTGTCTTACTGACTTAACACAAACCATCTGCAAGACCAAATTGCATGTGAAACTCTGAGAACCAGGGCTGCTACTCCCAAGCTCTACTGCCCAATTTGCAAAGGTGCCTTTACTTTCCCAGTGATTCTCAAGAGTTTTGCAGAAACTCAGCCATTCTAAAATATTGGTCAAATCTGACAAGATATGACAGCTAGAAAAAAAACCCCACAAACTTCATTAGGAGATGTTATCTGCTATTATTTGGCAGAATTCCCTTACAGACATGGTATCGTAAGGAATCAGTGCTACTGAAATTTTTAGATAATTCTATACTTTGCTTTCAGGAAAACCTGATTGCCAATATGTTTCTCAGTGGCCCAGTAAGGACAGAACTGCCATTGCTAGTAACAGGCCAGAGCTAACGGGCCTTATCTAACTGGGCCAGTTGCCTGTCCTGGCCTCCTAGACTTGTTATCCATTCGTTATGAGAACCTGCCCTGGGACCAGTGCTCAGTATCAGGTGTCTCTTGTTGTGATGTTCAGTTTAAGCACAGAATACCAGCAAAGGCCTTGAAAATACAGACACAAGCAGAAAAAAGAGGTCCCAGAAGTAAAAACATCTTGCTGATTGATGGTCAATTACTGATCATAGCAGAAGCTCAACCTTGAGAGCTGGGAAAAGACTGCTTCTAAGCACAATAATGATTAGACTTAACAGTTAAGCAGGGAAAAAACAGCCCAGCAAGACGATAAGGCACCTGTCACTGACAGTGAAAGTAGCAGCTTCCAGCATCACAATGGTATGTGGTCCATGGGAGAGGGGTCAAAGGTTAATAAAGGTCTATAAACTCAGAAATCTTCTAAAAGGTCAAGATCTTGGATTCTGGGGAAAGGGATCATCACCATGAGAACTGTTACGATAGCAGGAAGGTGGGATCATCAGAGTTGTGAGCTCCAAGGACACTGGCTCCCTTCACCTGCTCTCCCTGCCTGCTCCAAGCATTACTGGATGTAAACTGAGCAAGTCTGGTTATGACTGTGGGCAACATTTGCTTCAATGGCAATTATGTCACTTCATGTAACCCCAGCTTCCAAAATGACAGCTCATACAGTAAGTGTAATCTATGGAGACATTAAGTCACACCTAAATTAAAGCCTAAGAACAGTCTGCTCAATGCTAACACTATTTGCTAGCTATCAGATGTAATCCTCCTCTTAAATTAGAGTATACACTGAAAGTCACTTACATGTGTCCTCTTCCACTGTAAATTTTGAGGTGGTTTCTTTAGCAGTGCTCCCGTTCCAATAGAGCTGATGTGAGCAGGGAAGTTGTCATCTGTGAACAAGCTTTTGTTCCTCAAGCATGGCTCCAGCAAGGCCTGGTAGTTCTGCTGGATGGGTGGGGTGTGTTTTTGAAAGATACTCCTGCCTAAAGGCACAGGGGACTTCCTTTTTTTCAAGCACAGCAGAAAGGGCATGGTGATGTCTACAATAAAGTCTGGATAATTTTTTCCACCAAGGAGCCAGCAGGGATCTCACCCTGCACAGTCCTGCTGGAAACTCCTTGTTTCTTGGGATGAGGTGTGTCTTCTCTAGAAGAATTCCTGTTCATTAAAACAAGTGTAAAAATTTAATAATTGCTTTTAAAATTTTCTTTTTAGCTAAGGGGGTTGTCAGTCCCAGTAGAAATGGGGGACTCATCTGATTCTAATCTAGCACCTATCGCTGCATTTTCCAGGCTTTACACTCACTGCAGATTTGCATGAAAGCAAAATGAGTGACCCCATTGACTTTTACTCGGGCTTTGAAGCCATAGACATGGCTATTCTCAGCCTCCCTCTGAACTATTTTAGGCTCTCCAGAATATTTTCATTACATGCTGCAACATGAATGACAGCCTTTATTCAATCACATTTTGGCATGTGGTTATTTCCCCTCCCCCTAAAAAACGAAAAATAGGAAGATAAACCAAAGGCTAATAGAAAAATGGAATACATTGGATGGTACAAAGACATACTCAAAAGCCCGCAATGGTTATTTTGCTGTTTTGGCCTTATTTTGGAGAATGAGACAAATACAATCTCCTCCAAGAGATCACATTCCATCTTGATGGTTACCACAGATTCACACATGAAATTGCATGCTGACATATTATTTTTTTACTTGTAACATTTGAGACAGATATTTCTCATCCTCCCACTGAAAATAGCAGAGTGATTTCATAGCCTTTTTTTAATATTAGCAGCTATGCTAAACATTAGCAGCCATCACCTTTTCTGCAAGTGGTGGGCTCCTGGGAGAAACGATGATTAAAATCTCAGCAGGCAAATCACACCCATCAGTGATAACAAGATGATCATAAGCATAGCCTTCTCATTACAGCGTGGACTGAAAAAATGAATCAGGCTACAAAGATTAATAGATGGTTTACATGCCATAATCATACATTATTTGGAAGGCTTCCCTGCAGAGGAGGGTCTCTGAGAGTCAAAATCACTACACCAGGCACCCTGGGAAACTAGTCCGATTTGGGAATAAGTTGATTGCTACTCCCGTTGAAGATGAAGGTCACCAGCGCTCCCTGTGAGAAATCAAACACAGATTGCACCGTCCTCCCACACAGAGCCCTCATTTGTTATAAGACCACTCTACAACTGATACACAAGGCTTGATCCTCAAGGGCAACCAAGGAAAACCTTCAAAATACAACCCTGGAAACAAAAATTCAATTTCATATTGTACAGTAGACATTTCAGTCTTAAAAAAAAGATTTAAGTGCCTAAGAACTTGCCGACTTTTTCTCCAGATGAAAAATACTGCCTCTCCCTGAAAACCTTGCCTTTGTACAGCCATTGACCTTCACGGCTACAACAACATGAACAACAGACAGAAAGATAGATTTAAGAGAAAAACAAGAGGAAGAAAACAGGCTGGAGACTGGCTGCACTTTATATAGACAGACAAAACATGTATGAAGAGGAATTTCTCATTTTGCTGCTCCCCAGGAAAAGAAGTGGTGAACAATTGACATACTTTGTGTTACACTGAAGAGCAAATACTTGAGACTTGATTTTTGGGTGTGCAGAGCATCCACAATGTCTGATAAAACCATTGTAACCCTTCCCCAGTTCTCACCTCAGTCTGGCATTTATTTGAAAAATAACTAAACTTTATAGATAGGCCTTGAAACCAGAGACAGTATAAAAACCCCAATGCTTTAAAAAATGGAGGTTTAAATCACCTGAATACATAGCCTTTTTTTTTCAAGAAACCGAGGCAGCAGCCCCAGCTGTAATAGCCAGTGTTTGAGAGCCAATGAAGCAGCTACTTTAAATGGTTTGAAAACCTTCCAAATGAACCTGCCTGTAGGTGTATTGTTTTGAACTCTTTTCCAAATTACCTGGAAATTTTTGAACAAAAGATGCAACAAAGAATTTTATGTGTCAAGAAGAGTCACTGCTTAGAACAGCTACAAGGTGTTCCACCTCATATTTTAACCTCCTGCCTGCTGTCTGGCTGCAGTCATGTGTATGAACCAGCATGAGATGCAGTTGTATACAATTAGCCAAAGTATACCTGGAAATCACTTGTATTACACTCAGCAACGTTACTGAACCAAACTGAATACGAGTGTCCCATCGTGTCCTCCGGCATGGGTGGAGCAGAATGTGTGCACGTCTCTTCCAGCAATTAATAATTTCTAAGGGAAAGCAGCCAAGCGCACCAGGCAGAGGTTAAAAGCTTCAGATGGAAGCCGTGAACCAGTAGGTTGGATGGATTTGATTCTCTATTCTTTGCATGTTCCCCTAGTTATCATGTTTGCCGTCTGATCTAAGTCCTTCCAGTACATTAGCATCCTATGATCTCCCCTGATCTTTCTCAGCATCTTAGATGTCCCTTGTCCCTTAGTCGTAGAATCTAAAGAATCCGCAGAAAATCCTTCATTTTTACTAAAAGTAATTGGACCATGAAATAATTCTCTGAGAGCCTCTTACCCTCTCTATGAGGGATTTATCCCAGGCAACATTGGGGCAGTGGGAAATTCAAGGGCTAAACCTGGAGCTGACAGAGCTCAACCAGCTTTGATTTCATGAACACAATCTGTATTTGGGCTGAGGAGCTGCTCCTGACTTCGTGGAACAGAGCAAATGTTTGCATACAAAACAATGTAGGTGAGCAGAACAAATGATGCAGGGCCATCTGCTACAGCCAGAACCTGTATTATAAGAAATAATTATATAAGAAATGTTATATATATATATATATATAAGTATATATATATACTAAGTATATATATAAGTATATATATACTATATATATACTAAGAAATATAATAAGTATATAAGAAATATGATAAGTATTATAATATATATAATATATATATTATATATAATATATATATATTATATAATATATATAAAAATATAATAAGTATTATAAGAAATAATTATAAGAAATAATTATAAGAAATAATACAGGTGTATTGTTTTGAACTCTTTTCCAAATTACATGGAAATTTTTGAACAAAAGATGCAACAAAGCATATTACGTGTCAAGAAGAGTCAATGCTTAGAACAGCTTAGAACATTAGCTACAGAAATTAGCACTCATTAGTCAAAACGGAAATGTGGCTGTATTAGGATTTGTTAATCTTTATTAGTCTCTAAATAAACAGTGTGAAAACACGATTTGCAGGTACAACCTCAAGTCTTTGATTAAACTTAGTGGTGTATTTCAGAAATAAAATAAAAGCTGACTCCCACTCTTCCTGTGGGGTTTTCAGCAAATAGAAATATCCTGACAAGAAGCATTGAACTGTGTTTTCTCACAAAATTGCCCTGAATTTCCTCTGCTTAGATTATTGGCACAAAAGTCGAGGAACACCTTCTGGTGCTAAGAAAGATTTTCAAGGCCAAGCAGTGAACCTGCCCCAGAGCCTCCCACTGATGTTAACAAAGGGTCTGTAGCAAAAATGCCGGGATGGCTTTCAAAACTTCAAACAATAACTCTCTGAGCAAAGATTCACTTTTAAAGACTCTGGTTGAGAATTTAAAATACATATTTTTTGCTATGTAAATTGTTCAAGCTACACTGAAATCTGTGGGAATACGAAAATCCCACTTACTCAAGATCTGTCCTTTAGCATTTAAGGTTACAAGATCCTATTCATAATCATGCTAATAATTAGAGATTCTGACTGCTTGCAAATCCCATTGAGATCAGGTGAAATTTTTGATCTCTCCAGAGTAACTTTGGGATGAACTATCAACCTAAACTGCCCCAAAACAGCAAAACTAAGAGAAGAAGGGTGCACAAAATCTGTGTTAGGTAAAAAACCAGCCTGTGCTCCCAACCATTTAGCAGGCAGATGCTCTGGAGCTGTAACACATAGGGCAGCTGACACCAGTTGCTCACCTAGTTGCTTTACATCACACATGTTCTTTGCATGTTTGCCAATACAAACTCTTTGCCTTTTCCTTCACTACTTCCAGAGTGCAGCAGCAGCTGCTGTGTGCAGCACGGCCAGCAGCCTCGTATAACTAATACACCCATTTTATCCTAGTGTACAGCTTCATCTCAGCACCGTGCCTCCAAGAAATGGTGACAGTTACACCTTTCAAACCCCTACACCTTACGCCTTTCAAACCCCTACACAAATCCACAGACTGCCAAATGCCAGCACCAAATCCCGCTACAGAGCACTTGGAGTTTGATGTCCTGCCTTCTTCAGGTGTGTCCTCACAGCAAAGGCTAATTGTTCCACTGGCAGTGATGCCCTACTGCTTATAAACAGTATATACATTATCTCTACCTATGTGTGTATTTGTATACATGCGTGTAAATATAAGTCTTGCCTACGTAACCCTGAGAGCTAGATCTCACCTATCAAGCACTCTGGTAAAAGCAGGAGGCAGAGAAAAAAAGCATATTGAGTAATGCCAGAAAAATTCTGACGAGCCCAATACAACATATTCCACAAAAGACATGAAAGAACAGGTCATCTCATCATGCAGACAACTGTTTGACTCATCCATCACTTTAGTGGTCGGCAGCTTCCTTGTTTAGTTAGCCAAAAAGCACAAAACTCCACATCTCTCCATATGTCACTGGAGGTGATATAAGGTAGAACAGGAAGATGTGTTCAATTGTGTCTTAATACATTTTAATAGCATTTTTGCTTTCAGGTAAGAAAACATTCATAAAGGAAATACTCCCAAAGATCCCACATTTTCTCAGAACAGACAGGTCTCTCCACTTTGTCAATCACTAAATCAGAACAATTGCTAAAAAGAACATTTGAGGGAATTATACATACTATGGCAGAGACAGTCAAACCCATACAGGAGTTATAGGAGAAACCACCGAGCTTCTGCACTGCACAAATGGTTGAGGGCTCAGAGGATTTGTCTTTCCAGCACTACTACAGATATTATGTGGGTCAGCTCGCCTATGTGCAATACAACATGCTTTCTTTGCCATACAATTTTAAGGAGTAAACCCTCTGGAGGCAAGCATCCTTCCCACTCACTGTATACACATTATCCAATCCTACATTCTCCATTTCTGGTGGTACTTCTGGGTACTAGCACCTTGTTCCATCCCAGTCAATGAGGGGGTAAAAGTAGTGCAGAGGAGGTAGGGAAAAGGAAAGCATATGCATACCAAGCCATCAGAGAACAACATACTTCCCTTACTTATCAAATAAGTGTATTTAGTTTAATTCTGAGGTCCTGCTGGGCCTTCCTCTCCTCTTATACCTTCCCCACAAATCCTGCTATTCCCTGTTGAACCCATCACTACCTGAACTTTTGACACTGTCTATTTGGGTTCCTTACTTGGTAATGAACAAACTGACAGTAACTACACTGGCAGGAAAGGAATTTTAGTGAACTACGCTGTTCCCACAAGCTTCTTCAAACTGTTAAACTGTTACAGTAATGACTGAGTCACCACCTCTTTACAAGCTCGGTGACTTGCTAATGTCCCCACCCTTGTATGATCTTTTGTGGAAAATAAACCTGTGCAACCTAAGGCAGGAGATATGCAAACACACACGTGACCATGGCTTGATTTCACATGAAGCTGGTTGCAATTATACAACATTGCATTTCACCCCCCAAAATTAGGTTTCATTTTGACTGCAAATACTACATGACTTAGTACAGCAAAGCACAAGCGAATTTTCCCCAGAAAAGTCTCTTTCTTCCAGTCAAGGCAAGTATTCAGCTTAGTAACTGCCTGCCATGTTACCAACAGGGGGCACATGAACTGAGAAGCTACAGAGATAAAAGCTTAATTCATCACAGTTTGAGATAAAAAGTAGTAGAGGGCAACAGCAGAGCCCCATCGGTATCAAATACAGGTATATTTAGAACACTGCAGTACAGTAGTTTCTGTGAAGGGCATTCAAGAGAACGTTACTGCATTTGAACGGTTCAGAATCTTTCAAGAAAGAAGGCCCTTCTATCAGTGACATTTTAAATGAAAAATCATTCTTTGGAAAAAATATTTAATTGGTTTTGCTCTTTTTCTGCTTTCAAAATTTATAAAAAAGTAAATTATACTTTTAAAAAATTGCCTAAAGATTGCACTATGAGACCATTAAACCATCTGTTAAAATGTGTCTGTTTATTAAATGAAAAGGAATAAACAATGAACACAGAGTAAAATTTTCAGCTTGGACTCTGGGAAAAAGAAAAGCCTAATTCTATTCTAAACTTCCTTTCCTAATTTTACTTCCCTTTGTTTTCAATAAGCTCTGTATTTCAAGGTAAAGAGAGGCCTTGAGGAAGTTGGCCTTACAGAGAGAAATGGCTAAGAAAACAGAATGAAAAATAAATAAAATTGTGCAATGTTTGTGAATCATCTAAAGAAAGTCTACAGAAACTATCAAGCAGGCTTGTGATCTACCCAGGTGATAATGAGTCCAAAGGAAGGGAACTCTCTTCAGACAAGACAAGGAAACAGTTTTTTGGCCATTTGGCCATCGGGTATGCCTATTTATGACCAGCACAGCTTAACGATTAATATCGATCCTCTTCTTGTAAATGTGGGAGAAGTGTGCCTTTGCCCTACCTGTACCCGTCAGCTCCCGCAGCTCACACAACAGAAACCTGGCTTTCCTGCCCCATTCATTGCTTTCAGGAAGGGCATCAAGGTGGCCTGGGGAGATTTCCAATCAAAGGCTTCCTGGCCTGACCTTTACTCAGCTCTGAGGATATCACAAGTAAGCACCAAAGAGACTCCATATATAGCCATAGAAATACCAGAACAGCATTGGAGGAGTGCAGCCCTTAAATGGCAGAACTATCTAGACGATGAAAGCAATTCTTTTTCTACAAAATTAGGAATTCTTGCCAAAACAGGTTGATTTCTACAGGGCCTTGCGTTTTCAGGAGTTTCCACTTGAAAGGAGTCATCAAATTCTTAAAGCCAAGAGTCTCTATTTATAAAACTAAAGAAACGAGGGAAATTAGTCTTAAGGAGGTTTCAAAACATTAATTCCACTTTCAGACTAACTTTAGGCATTGGCAGCAAAGCAGAGAAGCCTGACCTTCTACAGTCAGCTGCTATTTTCTTCCAGAAAAAGGAAACTGGTCCCTGGAGTCGTGGCTTACACCTCACGGGTCAGAGCGTAGAAACACGATGGGATCACACAACAGGACTAGACAGGAAAATGGCAGAGAAAGGGAGCTGAATCGTTGTCTCGACATACTGTTTCCAGGTGTTCTGTCTCCCCTGTGAAAAATAACCACTTTTAATGCACCACCGCCCCTGTTTACACAAGGCCCTGGGCTCCTCCTGTCTGCAAATGGCTATGACAGGGCAGGAGCCTGCTACACACTGGGATGGTTTCCAAAACCCTCTCTTGCCACATCTCTCAGATCGACTCAAATGAAAAAGCCTTTTAGAGGTATTTTAGGAAAAATTCCTTGCTCTGTCCTAGCTGTTCAGCGGGGATGAGGCAAGCCCAGCAGTGGGGCCAATGGCTGGCCCTGGGGACACATTAAGCTACAGGCCATCCTGGAAAACTCATGCAATCTTCAGCCCAAGTGCTACTGCCTCCACTCCTATTAGCCCGAATTGCTGGAGGAATAAAAGAGCAGAGATAGCAGCTAATTTACCTATCTCATCTGCTTAAATTGTGGAACTCTCTGGAGCCAACCTCATCTCTGCAGGGCCCCGAGAAGTAAGGGGCGGCAGGGGTGCAGCTGATCACTGGCTTGGGGGAAGGGTTAGGGACATACCTTGAGGTGACAGCGCTCAGAAACATCCAATTCCCTACCAACTTTACACCCGCACGGGGTTTGTTTTAAAGTGAGGTGAAAAGGGGAATAAAATGGCGGCCGTACTGCCGTCCCCGCCGCGGCCTTCAGGGGGCGTTGAGTCTCAGCCTCCGTCGTGCCGCCCCCCTCCTCAACATGGCGCCGCCCGGCCCGGCTTCATCCGCCCGGGGAAAACGGGCGGCGGCTGCCAGGAGCCTCTGACTTCCGCCGCCGTCCCATTTCCTGGAGGGCCGCTCTTAAACGCCGCCTGCCGCTCTCAGAGGGCGCTGCCGCCGCCCGCCCGCCTTGCCTCCGCGGCATGCCCACACCGGGAGCCGGTGGCGTGAAGGGAGGCGGTGTCCACCG
Organism: Scolopax mira; assembly: GCA_004320125.1. NCBI lineage: Eukaryota > Metazoa > Chordata > Aves > Charadriiformes > Scolopacidae > Scolopax > Scolopax mira. Next base: position 22,727 of record BJBW01008960.1, read on the forward strand.
GCGCCGAGGCTGCGAGGAGAAACGGTTTTTTTTCAGCCTGCTGCGAGAACCGTTTTTCTGACTGAAACCGCCGGTTGGGGGCCGCGGAACAGGCGGCGGCCCTTGTAGGGTGGGCGCTGGTGGGGAGCGAGGCCTTGCCAGGCGGTCCCCCGGGGCCCGGCCTAAGGGGGCATGCGAGGTTAGCCCGCTCCAGCAGCCAGCTAGCCATCCAGCCGTTCTTCCTCTAACGCCCACTCGCCCCCCCCCCCGCCCACCCTCGGTGGTCGCTGCGGAGCTGGCTTCAGGCGGCCCCAAGATGTTCAGCTGGCTGGGCACGGACGACCGCCGGAGGAAAGACCCCGAGGTGTTTCAGACAGTGAGCGAGGGCCTGAAGAAGCTCTACAAAACCAAGCTGCTGCCCCTGGAAGAGCACTACAAGTTCCACGAGTTCCACTCGCCGGCGCTGGAGGATGCCGACTTCGACAACAAGCCTATGGTGCTCCTTGTGGGCCAGTACTCCACTGGCAAGACTACCTTCATCAGGTAAAAACAGAGCTGCCTCCCTCCTTCTCGGGTGTGCCCACGCCCGCGATGCCTGTGGGTTGTGGTGGGGCAGAGGGGGTTTCTCTGCTACCAGTACTACACCCCCATCCCTTTGCTCTTCCCCTTTCCACGCCCCTGGTGCGCAGAAGCCACTTTCAATTGTAAAGCCACCTTTGCTCAAACTGTGAAGGTGTTCCTGTGCAAGGAGAGGGTGAGTGAGATGTCCCATCGAACACCGACGTGGCAAAAAGCAGCCCAGGGCAGGGCTGAGGTGTGCAGGCAGGACATGAGCACAGAGACGTTAAGTCATTTGGAGCACCCTTGTCTGTTCAAAGTGCAAAGGCTGATGGAAGCTTTGCACAGGGTTTCACCATGACTGCTTAGGTCCAGGAAGCCCCTCCAAAAGCCATTCTTAACAACTTGGTGTTGCTTTTGAGTGGTGGGGCCTAGGGAACCTTCAGATAGGTGCTTAGGTGTGTAATGATCTGTGTCTTGCCCTTGTGTCTGTCTTCCTGTGCACTGTGCCCAGCAGTAACGCTCGGAGCCTAGCTTGAGAAGTGTGTGTACAAGAGAGACCTGCCCATTATCAAGGCTCCTAAAGTAAGCTCTGATTTAACTGTATCCTGATCTGCTGAGATGCCGGGAGCAGCAAGTTAGCTCCAAACTGTAAGGACAGGACAGCTGCCAATAGCAGGCTTGATGTAAAACTGTCAAAGCAGGGGTTAAACTTTTCCACTTGGATTTGGTTATAGGGATCTCTGGTTAGTCACACTGCTAGTTCAACTTGCAGCAGCCTTTCTCTTGGGATCAGTGCTGAAGCTCCACTCTGCATTTCCATGTGATTCATAAGTAAGTTTAGCGTTAAATTCCAGACTTTTTCTGGTGTGGCTCTGTTGAAATCTGTGGAATTACCCCAGTGGAAATCTGGATGCAAGCCACAAGCAGGCAGCCCTTTGTTCTACTAGTATTTCTTGGTGGAGGAGGGAGCTGTGGGAAGTAGAGAGAGGTAAATCAAGTTGACTGTACTTCGGGAGTGACCTTGAGAAATGCAGGGTGGTTTTTTGTGTGCTTTAATATTCCTGCTACTTTCAGCCCCAGACAGGAGCCAAGAACAGAATGCATTTCTGCTACCTTGTCATGCACCTGGCAAACAAAGTTTGAGTGAGAAGTAGATGGTGAAGGGGCATGAATGACCCGGAGAAGCACTTAGCACATCGTTGGAAAGGAATTTGCTGATCTGAAAATCAGGGAGGCTAGCTTGGATATCATGTTTTCTGGTTCCACCCCACATCTTTGTTCTGTGACTTGGTACCAAACCTATTAAAAAGGCTTTTTCTGTCCTCTGGTTTACTGACATCTTGGAGCAGAACTTCCCCTGAACACAAGGAGGTTACTGAAGAATATCCTTTTCCTGAGGTTGCTGGCTGTGTAACTAGAGCATCTCTTCCTAATGCTTCTCTCTGCATTGCCAGCATCAGCTTTTCCCTATAGTTTCACCTGCATGCTGCTGTTAGTGGAGGCTTCTTGCCTTTGTCTCTCTCTATAAAGTCCTTCTCTACGTCTGAGCTCCTTCTGCAAAAAGTTTGGGTGTCTAAAGCATGTTCCAGACAAAAGGAGAACACTTGAGTTTGCTCCTGCAGGATGGCAGCAACTCGTTTGCTTTGCTGTCAGGAAACTGGTCTGAGTCTCTCTCCAACCAGTTCACTTCATTCTGCCTGTGTCTTCCTCTCCCAGCCTTCTCTGTACACAAGACTGGGATTAGCCTACCCAGGGATTATGGTAGCAGAAGTGACCATGAGCTTCTGCTTCACAGGTATGCAAAATGGACCTGAGAAGGCAGAGTTTTCTTCGTGTAAAACAGTGCATAAGAAAGTGAAAATTGGTAGCTGTTGGAGAATTCAGGGCCCTTTATGGTTGGAGGAGTGTGAGGCTCTGGTATTCCAATATGATCCCAACCAAAGGCATTAGGTGGCAGAAAACCCAGTGTTGCTTGTGATAGGCTTCTGGTGTCAGTTTGCAGGCACTGGTCATTTGAGAGCTGGGATAAGCACCAGATTAGCACACAGAGTTATTGTGGGAAGGCAAGTTGGAGCTAAAACTGAGAGCAGGGAGGAGTTAAAGGAGACTGGGGGAGGAAGTGGGAGGGGAAACAACCATTATGTTTTAGTACTAGAGTGAAGCAAGAAACACCCTCTGGACCTCTCTTCCATAATCTTGTCAGAATAGGGTATAATTAGTGTTATCCCTATGTATCCACTCCACTCTTACTCTTTATCCTGCTTGTATATGACATAGTGTCACTAAACATTCATGTGGAATGAACTCAGTCCTGGTTCACCTGGATCCCAGTACAACATTAAAAAAAAAAAAAAAAAGGACAAAGGACCCTACCTGAGGTGGGTTTGTCTCCCAAACATCTCTCCTTGTTCTTGGGGAATCTGAAACACAAGGCTCTGAAACACCTGAACTGCAGAATCTTGCAGTGAGGCTGCTTAATTGTCAGGAACTGGTGGCAGAAAGAAGGCAGTAAAGGTCAGAAGTGAGAAACATTCCTAGAGGCTGAGGCGGGGAGGAGAGAGGCAAGTTCTGTGAGTAAAAGCCAGTGTAGTGAGACCAAGGCACTGGCTTGTTTTCAGTGGAACCAGGCTATGCTCTCCCCTGCTTTCAGGGATACAGAGAACTGAGCCATATTTTGCTAAGTTGAAGATGTGGCATTGCTAACTGCAGCTTTTCCATTCCTGCTTCCTACTATATTCTTTCTTCTCACTCCCATTTCTCTCCTTGGCATACATTTGGTCGAGGATGTTTCCACAGGGCTCAGGTCTAGAAGGCTGTGGTGGCAAGGGCAAGGCAACAGCCCTACCTGGGAATATTTGTCAGCCACAGCAGGGTGCCACTGGAACCTGCCTCTGCAATGTTATTGCTTTTTATGTTTCCTGTAAAAGGGTGGGAGTGCAGGACAGAACATTACTCTTCTAATTAACTTAGATTCTGTGGTCTTTTCTAAAAATAATCCTGGCTTCTGTCCCAACCATCCTGCTAATAAAATAAATAAGCCTGCCAGAACCCTGCTAACTGTCAACATGGCTTGCTTTTCTGGTGTAGCCACCCCTTCCTTCTACAGCTAATCATTTACACATCCTGGCCTCTCCAGACTGTTTGTCACAGGCTTCACGCAGAGCTCTGGTGTGACCTCTCCCTGTGGCCCTGAACCTTTTCATCCCTGCCTGCACCAGGCAGTTGTCGCCATTTCCTCCTTCTCTGCCCTTCTTCCCTTTCCTGCTCTGCATCACCTCTGCTGCCACACACAGCAGCATCCTGCAGGGCTGCTGCATGACTCATCACCAGCAAATGGCCCCTGCCCCCACATCCTGCAGCATTCCTGCCCAGAGAGCCTGGGATCTCCTTGCCTAGCTCCTAATGCTTCTCCAGATCTGCCTGGGAAAGACTGCTCCAAGCCAAGCTGGTACTAATGCAGCTTTCCCACCCTCATCCCTCACCATCTCCCTCACCAGAAGCAGCAACAGGCCTGAAATGAGACAAACAGCTTGATGCTTACAGCCACATACCAACTCCAGAAGCTTCTAAAAGCAGATTGGCCATTTAAAAACAAACAAACAAAAAACCCCTAAACCTAACCCTTCACTGCTTGGCTGGCACTCTCTCCCTGACTGGGTGGAGGTAACTCCCCCAGACCCTTGGGGGTGTTTAGCAGCTCACAAAGTATAGCTGCACTGGCAGGGGAAATTGCTCACTGTCAGTTAGTGCTTTCCACAGTCATTGTTTGCTCTTCCCTCCCAGAAATCCCCACAAATGTGACAATTGCATGTGTTTTCTTGCTTGCTGCTGTTAGCAAAGGCAGCCTGTGTTGCTGCCTTGCAGAAGTGCCTTTCCTCCATTGGACAAATACAAGGGGATTTATTGATGTTGTCCTGCCTGCAATGAGATTCTTGTGCTGCAGACACTCTGCTGCATGATGGACCCGAATCTCACGGAAGGACTTACTTAAAATAGATGCTACGATACTAGGTGCTGCAAGTTTTCACCTTTCTGATTTCCTATCACTTGTTGCACATTAAGTCAGTGAACATTCTCTTGTGAGAATGTTCTTCTCCTTCTATATGAGAGTGCTTTTGTTGGGATTATTTTTTTTTGTTTTGTTTTTAAGTCTTATACAAGAAATAAACATAGAAATGCTTTGAAAGATAAGCTGAATGGAGCTGTGATAAAACTTTTGAGTAGCCTGGCTTGAGGAGTGTTGCTATTATATACAGGACTCTTGCTTAGGCTTTCTTGGGAGCTTTGTCTATAAATGACAAACCCTGCGGGTGCTTTTTTCACCTGTTGCTCAAAAGCTATTGTATTACATGTGCATCTCAAACTCATAAAAAAACAAGCACATTACTGCAAGGCTGCAACCTAGGGTTTTTCTCCAAAGCACTTAACTTGTATTTGACAGTTGTTGTCCCTACCTGTTTCTTTTCTCTCCAGTATTTGCGAGGGGAGAATTCAAAAATTTCCTTCCATGCATTCAGTGTATACTCATCTGCATATCACTCTTAAAAAAATACTATGTCAGACCAAAAGCAAAGTATAAAGTGGGAGCAGAGGGAAAGCCAATAGCAGTGAGTAGCCCCTGCAGCCATGTCCATCAGGGGCTAGATTTTTGCATTGACATTGAGGAGTTCCGAGCCTGGTTTCCGAAATCTAACCAAGTGACTTCTAACCTAGCAAATGATTGAGGAACCTCTGCATAGGCTTTAGATAGGTAGGATATACCCACCCTAGTATATGAGGTTCTGTTCCCTGTCTGGATAGTTTAAATTTTTTGTGAACAGCTAAACAGCTGCTGCTTAATCTCAGTTGCTCCTATTAAAAGAAGTCACTTATGGGGACAGTCTGGTGAACACAGGACTTGGAAATATCTTTGGATGAAAGATATAAGAAAATCAATGATAAAATACCAATAAGGGAGATGGTCAGCTCTTAAGGGAATTCTGGATATTGTTTCTGGAGTTCGTGTTGCAGCCATTCTCATTAATGTATACAAAGCCAGATAAGTAGCAGTGATTTGCAGCATATCCTGGCTGAGTTCTTCCTTTTTTAACCTCTAGGTTCAGTTGATTTGGCCTTATCCGTTGGCAACTGAAGATGTATTTGCTGACGTGGTGTCAGTAAATAGCCTTGCCAAACAAGCACATTTTTGTTGTTGTTCCTAAGACACTGGATGGTGACTACCTCTATTAAAACAATGGTGAAAGCAGCAACCCCAAAAAAGTTATTACAAGCCTTCATGCCGATGGTCCTGTAGTTCCTCATATAGGAACTTGGCTCTCTGATAAGACTCACCTGAGTGAACCAGTGCTGGTTGTTAAACACACTGGTCTCAATTGTGAAATCTTCAGCCCTTTTCTTTTCTCCCCATCCCCTGAATCTACTTTTAACATCACAGCAATTCTATATTTATCTTTCTACCTACTAGAGATTTGGTCAAAGCAATGGAAGAGGAAGTGCCTGCTGGCAACAAGCAACACAGCATTATACTAACTTCCATAACCGGGCACTTACGTTCCTTTGGTGATAATTCAGAGCTTATCACCAGGTTAGGAGGTCCAACCTGTCCCATACAGGTCTAGCTCCCATTTGCAAGCCACATGGACATAGCGGTCTTAGTTTTCAGCACTGGATCAGCAGGTGGGATGTGTGTTGCACACGCCAACACAGACATGACTTTAGTAATGCCATTCAGCTCTGTCATGAGGAACTGTCCCGATGCATAGCATTGACCTATCCCGAATTTAGCAGGGTTAAGTCAGTATGTGCTGCCAGGGTCCTAATTCAGCCCCATGGGTGACTATCTTTTTCTGAAATTTGCCAAACAGTACCTTCAGAGAGGCTGCCAGAGGCTTAGGAAATAATAAGGCATGTTGTGCTTATTGTGCTATTTAGTTTGATAACAAATACTCATATATACTTTGCCACACACATGCTTAGTGCTCAATAGGCCTGAGCAGTTTGTAATGCAGACCCATAGCTGCATTGCAGAAGCTCACAAGAAGGGAGACTTGAGGCTTCAACAGTCAAGTACAGGAGAAGCTAGCATTTGAGCAACTAATTTGGACTGGGGGCTAAGCACATTAGTTGGATGAGTCTGCTGAAATAAGCAGCAGTGAAGTAATTGATATTGGCACCAAAGGCCAGTAAGGTTTTGGGATTAACTCTGTGATTGCAGTGAACTGCTGTTTTTATTTTGCTGTGCTAAGCCTGCTCCAAACATTTTGAGGATTAAAATACACAAAATGATCAAACATGATGAAAATCTCTTCCCAGTGTCTGTAATTTTCTCAAATTCTTAATCCACCTGAAATAAGAAAGCTTTACATGTGGGGATCCTGAGTAGAAAAGCTACCATGACATTTATCAAGTGATTCAGTGACAGTGCTAAAAGTAGTTTCAGAAGGATCCATACTTTTGAGCTTTATAATTACACTGCAATATTCAGTGCAACTCATTTTGGACTTGGTCAGCTCATGCCCACATCCTGTTTTTTGCCCACAGGTACCTGCTGGAGCAGGATTTCCCAGGGATGAGGATTGGACCAGAGCCTACAACTGACTCCTTTATAGCAGTTATGCAAGGAGATGTGGAAGGAATCGTTCCTGGAAATGCATTGGTGGTAGATCCCAAAAAACCATTTAGGAAACTTAACGCCTTTGGCAATGCCTTTTTGAACAGGTCAGTACTCAATAACTTAATTGCTCTGGAGAGTAAAGCTAGAGCCTAATGATCAGTATAGCTAGCAATTTAAAGTGATGAGGCATTACACTATTCTTCCTTTTTTCCTGCCCCCATCCACATGGCGGATGCAAAGCCTTTCCAGTCATATCAGGTTCACATCAGCCAAACATGGGAGAAACCTTCATTTTACTTGAACAAACAAAACAAAAACAAATCACAGCCTGTCAAACTCATCCTGCAGAAGTCTAGAGGTAAATCTGTTTATTACACTTTGCTCTCCCTTGCTTTTATATCCCCAGCTGCTCCTGTTCTGCCATCAATTCAGTTCCCTGAAGTTAAATAGTCCAAGCGGATGTAGCCACTGAAGTCAGTAAAGAAGTAAATCTGGCATGATGTGCATGCCTTTAAAAATACAGAAAGCAAACATTGCTTGAATGACCCCCTTGTAACAAAACTAGTCTCTCCATTCTGATGCCTTCTACATACAACCTCAAATGCAAATTAGTGACAGCTCTAATGTCCTTCCTATTAAAAAAAACCCTGTAGTACAGGGTTTGGACACTGGCTCTGTAACATAAGGAATGTAACCTTTCCATGTCCTAGACCCAGGCCAGCCCTACTGTGTTTTGGATCTAGGCCTTGCAGGAAGCCTGCAGCACACACCCATATCCTAGATGAGCACAAACTGTGTTACAGCAGCAGACAGATGGGAACAAACTGTCTGACTACACCCATCATCAGCGCCTTCCCTTCTAATGCAGTATGGGAGATATTGAAAACATGTCAGCTGCTCAGCCAGACAACCAGGAAAGCTGGGCTTTGGCTCCCTCTTCAGCTTCTGAGCTTAGAGAGTATCTATCCAGAGAGCACAGCATCTCCTACCAACACTACCATGGGAGTACTGGTATAGGCTGCAATGAAACAGAAAGAGACCTATAGAGAAGCTTGATGAGAGAAAAGGGACCTCACTGAGGATCACTACTACATGGTGAACCTCACAGTGCCTCAGGAAGCAATATCTGATCACTACACAGGCTCATCATTCACATACATTAACGTCATCCTGCACCAGAGAGACTTTGAGATTTCAATATTTTGTAGGACCCAGAACATCTGCAATTGGCCAACAGTTAGGTCAGGCGACTGCCAACTCCCTACACCAGGGGAGGAAGGTGGTTTGCCCTAAGAAAATAACAGGCCTCTTGCCTGGAGTGCAGAGATAGTAAATGAAGAGAATATCATCCAGAGCAGCTCTGCTGATAGCCAAGAAGAGCCACAGTGGGCAGATAATTCACTGCAGAGGAGAAGGAATGTCAGGAGTACGAAGGCCAGGCATGGAGGGTGAAAAAGCAAACACTCCTGAACTGGACTGATATATGTATTCTGAATGCAGTTTGCTCCTAATACAACAAGGGATCTCTGCATCCATTAGCCTAGTTCACTGTGTCATCCTCTGTTCGTGTTACTCTCCTGCTACTCTTCTTTCTCCTCTGAGGAAAGAGTCAAGTATGTGCCTATAAGGACAGCAGGACAGAGAGGCACAGCAGTGATTCAGCAGCAGCAGTGCAGCTCTACTAGCAGTGCAAGGAGTAGTCACAACAGCTACTTAACCCTTTTTCTGCTGACAATTAAAAAAAAAAAAAGAAAAGGGGTGTGTGCGTAAATGATTTCTAGATTGGCAGAGGAAGGCATGCTAGGGGGGACTAGCTCAGCATTTTGAGCATCACAGTGCTGAAAACGCAGGTGGTAATACCCAGCTAATTAGGAAATTAAGCACATGCAAGAATTGACTCAGAGAGCCAGAAATTCAGCTGATTTCAGTCAGGTTGCACCCACTGGACTGGATCAAGCCACCCGTGCTTACCCCTGTTGTGGGATTGTCTTTTGGCAAGAGACAGTGCAGAGCCATCTCTGCCTTGCACATACTTTGCTGCTGTTTTGTGTTTACTAAGGCACTAGCCGCAGCTAGTGGCTGCGGCTGTAAGCAGGAAATTTAAAGAATCATAGAATCGTCTAAGTTGGAGGAGACCCTTGGG